>JAFMTC010000199.1:0-29967 GCA_018845635.1 Nicrophorus orbicollis
CTCTCCATAAAAAATCGCTGAGCAAGAGTCCTCGTCGTAGGAGATCCTCCAGGTAAAATAAAGTAGAAACTCTTAACAATCCCGACAATAACGCCAAATTTTTCAATTTCAGTTCAACTAGTGACAGCAGTGAAAGTTACATTCCAATTACCAAGAGCGCTAAGAAGAACAAACCAAAATTATCTGAAAGATTAGGAAAGACTAAATTTGCAGGCAACAACAGCAAGCATCAGACAAAGAAGCAAAAACAAAAAGACAAGAAGTCCAATTTCTGCTCTGAATTCGGTATTGTCGAGGAAAATACTCAGCTGTTGCAGCAACGTGCTGCTAGATTTAATAGTATCTCAAAATCAGCATCTAATGTTGCTGATACAGTGATTTCTAGCCCATTGAGGAAACAGAGGGCTTCTTTCAAGTACGATGGTGCTAACGAGGACGCGAATGGCGACTTTGACTGGACTGAATTTCACATTGTTGGTACATGTCGGGATTTGGAAAAGTCCTTCTTGCGCTTAACCAAAGCTCCAGCGGCATGTGAAGTTCGTCCAGTCGAAGTACTTGAGTGCTCGTTAAAGAATGTTAAAACGAAATGGATCCAGAAACGCGATTACTTTTATACATGCGACCAACTCAAGTCCATACGACAAGACCTAACGGTAATAATTTATTTTAATGCTATTAATTAATTATTAATAATCAATTTGCAATTAGGTTCAAGGAGTACGCAATGAATTCACTGTTGAAGTGTACGAAACACACGCAAGGATAGCTTTAGAGAAGGGTGACCATGAGGAGTTCAATCAATGTCAGACTCAACTAAAGATGTTATATTCAGAAGTTGGTGGGAAAAATTGCAACGAATTCATGGGATATCGCATACTCTATTACATATTTACTAAAAATACTCTTGGTATGTATTTTTTTCTCCTCATAGAACATTAATTTAACGAATGTGCTATTTTCTTGTTTGTAGATATTATGACTGTTATGAAGTCATTGACGTCCTCCGAAAAATTGGATGAATGCATTTCATTCGCGATGAAGCTGCGCTCCGCTTGGGGTGGCGGAAACTTTCACAAATTCTTTAAGCTTTACCTTGTGGCCCCGAAGATGTCCGGTTTTCTTGTCGATTGGTTTATCGAACGAGAGAGGAAAGAATATTTGAAGTGCATTATAAAATGGTGAGTATATATAAATTGGGGCCTGTCGAGCCACGGAAAACATTCCTTTTCAGCTTATACTTGAGTGGGTATTCAAAACTCTTTAATTAGTGTCTCTGTTTTTTTTAAATATTTTTCATATTTTTTTTCCTTGTTGATGTACGCTTTAATATTTAATGAAAACTTGTTCCTAGTGCAATATAATGGATCTAGTAACATAAACTAAAAATCAATTACTTTTATATTACTATAATCATTGAAACAAGTTTTCTTCTAGATTTGAGTCGTTTATTAAAATCTTCTTTTACTGTTTAGCTATCGGCAAAACATCTTGCTGAAATTTGTTGCAGATGAGTTGGCTTTCAATACCCAGGATGAGTGTTTATCGTTCCTTGAACCTTTCGGAATTCAGTTCGCGGACAGTGCCAGGACAAATATTGACTGCAAGGCCAGCATGGTTGCATTGGCAAATTTATAAGTTCTACTTATTATTACCAATCCAAGCATTCTTTCCGATAATTTGCTGAAGCATTTTAAGTTTATAAAACGCATGTCTTGTTGACTATGAACCTGTTTGTTGGAGCTTGAGAGGACGTACCCAATCTAATCGTTTCGAGGGCCATTATTTATATTATATGTATATATTACATACATGCAGGCAGTTATGTACATAGATATGAGTTCTGATTGAGATATTCCCACGGAGACATCGAATGACCTTGACCATGTGGCTAACCAACCACATTTTGCATTATTTCCTATCTCTTTGTTTCTGTCGTCTACCTGTCTGATTCAAAAACTATGAAGTAGTAATCATAGTGAGGAGGAGGTTGTTGAGTCATCTATTCACAAAGTCGTCTAGTGCTACTAATAAGTGTCTTCATCACTAAGGACTATAGTGATCAGTGCCAGGGAAAATTGTTGATGATTGTTGTTGGTTTTTAAACATATATTTTTATTTCGCAAATGAAATCGTTTCATTTTCACATTGTAAATAGTGATTAAATATTTTTTCAAATAAATATTAAAAATACTACAATAAATTATTTCTATCTAGTTGGACCTTGCATAATATTATTAAACTACATGTTGGTGGAGTATACAAACAATATTTGTACGCGTGAGGAGCACGCTCTTAGATTTTGATTAAAATTGTGCAAGTTGCTAGTTAACAGCAATGATTTACTACAACGTTCAGCAATCTATAGAAAATTTATAAAAATAAATAATATTGATATATTAGCTTTCAAAGTATTCGAAAACGTTTCGTTGATAGTTCGGAAACCGAATACACCATGTAAAAATCCTAATCCTAAAAATAATACTTAATAAATTCAATTCATTAAGTATAATGGACAGAAAGACCGGTCAGCCCTTTGGAACAACAACTATGGATAAGTATTATTTTTAATAGTTTTGTCCAATGATGTACTAGACGGAATTATTTTGTGTAAATTTTCTTCGCCTGAATTTTGCCAAAAATTATAATATTCATCATTTCTTTAAACAAGTTTTACTAAAGTTGACAGAAAATATTGTGGAAGGTGTAGTTATTGGCAATATTAACAATGTTTCAAATAGTAACAATATTATTGATTATGTATCATAACATAACTCACTCAATAAGTATTGTTCATAGTGATAAAGTTAATGATAGCAATACTTTTAATATAAATGACTAATTAAAATAATGAGCAGTAAAGATAAAAATTGTGAACCTATAGAAATTCATTTCTTTTTAAATAAATATTGATGCTCTATTATTGTTTAACAATATATTTAAAAAACAACAGAAGGGCTATAGACCATTGGTCTTTCCGCACATTAATATTATAATGAAAGTACAATTTACTATACAAACATTAGAGAATGTCGAACAACTAAATAAACACTACTGTATTAATTTACGTAAGAAGAAAAAAAACATATATAAAAAATCAACCTTTGGGAAAGAACATAATTTTAGGGACAATAGTTACTGGTATAGGGAAAATGATACTTGTATTTAGGAGGTTGATTGATTTCAAGGGATACAAAATTTGGAGAGAGGATAAATTGGAGTCTTGAGTTGAATTTAAGGAAGAGGTATCTATCGAGAACTGAAAATAATGGTTTTGGAAGAGGTCATTCGGAAGGTAATGGAGCGGGTTGTTTGGACGGCAGAACCTGGTAAGGATACGAAGCGAGGAACTTCGGATACGGAGTGATTTTTGAGAACAGGGTTCCAGCATTGGGAGAGAAGGGGGAAACCATATTCGAGGATTGGATGGCAGATGTTTCATATTTGATGGATATTGCAAATATTTAATTTTTAATTTATTTAATAATAAAAAATGCTTAATCTTTTTTAATGTCAGTTTCCTCCATTGTAATTGTTTGTTTAAGTCTCTAATGTTTTAACTGTGGATTTTTTTTGGATATTATTAGAAAAAGTGGTCTTAAAGTACTACTCTAAGGACTAATTGAAGAATACATGTCTCATTTTATAAATTAGATATATATATATAAATAAAACATATACATGTTTATAGGATATTTGATAAAGATTTGTATGTTGACATCCAATTGGATTTGTATTTTAAAGAGTTGTAGTATTTTACTAAAGTAACATCAGACCTTCAGATGGATTTATATTTGAAATTTTCAAAATTTAAATTATTTGGCGCTAGTTACACGTGACGCTTCGCTAAAATTGGTCAAACATAATTTTGTTTGTAAGCTTTGTGTCACCTTGATTAATATAGATTGATATAGATATATAACCTTCAGAATGGCAGTTTTTAATTGAAATATATGTATGGCTTTAAAATTATCGAATTTTGTTTCTAATAAATTATTTAAATAAAATAACTATTTTTTTTACTCACCTATAACAAATTTTAAAATTAGCTATAGTGTTGGATGTATTATCTATCTACTGCAGTTTTTTTCTTAGAAAATCTGATATTTTATATATGTAAATATGTTTAATAAATTCGAAACATCTAGAGTTCACCGGTAAATTGATAAAATATTAATTAATTAAGCAAATATTACAAAATTTGACAAAAAGTGTGTGTTTGCGTAATGGGAGTCTATGTGGTTGCATATTCATTTTTAAACATATAATTGAGGTTAGCACCATTATGCGCAACGGTTTTTGTCCATCATCATTCGTGTGCTACATGATTTTTCTTCAAGTGTGTACCGGTTAATTTGAAATATATTTCATCTATTATATAAGTTGTTATCGTCATTGAATTCAGCAAGTGTTATAGTGTGTCCGGAAAATGTTTAATACGAAATTGGAAGTGGACCGGCACGTCGAAAATTGCCTACGGAAGATAAACACCGAGTTAGAGGTAAGATCACGCCTGCCTCTTCGCCATTGATATCTGATATATTTTTTCTTCTCACCTAACCTAGCATAGAGTTTTCTATACATGCTCATAATATTTATTTATCAATTACTTGCATTCTAATTAGACTCCGTTGATTTGCGTAGTTATGCATTTATTTTTAGCCCTATTGCTAAGGTCCAAAATATAACAAACTGTTTGGCGGGAATTCTAATTATAAAGTACACTCTTATTGGAGTTTCACAATCATGTTTTTGTTTACAGAGGAATCTAAGATGCTTTGCCTTTGCCAAGCTTTATTACAAGGTGGGAGATTACAACAGTGCTCACCGATACATAAGCAGTTACCTAAATGTGAAAAGCTCTTCTTCAGAAGGGCAACAATTATTAGGAAAGATCCTTGAAAAGCTTGGTAAAAAGGTTGAGGCTCTCAATGCATATAAGACAAGTTTAGATATTGACCCAAAGCAGAATAGTTTAGTACTTAAAGGTAATGATCTTATTGTGTTTGCTAATGAATTTGAAATAATATTTCTTTGTGTTTTATTTTAGTTTGTGAATTGATGGCTAGTGATGATGTTAATTTGGATCAAACTGGTGCAAAGTATTTCTGTGAATTAGCTCAGAGTTTTGACCCATATAACCCAGTATTGTTTCAATTAAAAGCCAGATTAGTGGCTCTGGAGAGTAAAGATCCCAATGAAGTTACACAGTTGTTATTGAAGGAGCTAGAGGCACGTCCCTTAGATGTTGACATTAGGGTGAGGCTACTGAGGCATCTGTTGCAACATAAGCAAATCAAAGAAGCTTACAATCATGCCTATGATATAGAGAAAAAATATTTAGCAATATTCCTAAACAATTTGAATTGGTATGAAACATTAGCTGAAGTTCTGGTCTGTTACCAGAGGGAAAACTCTATTGGTAACACATTAACTTGGGAATATTGGATGCTTTTGATCTCCGTCCTTGATAAGTTGGTATCTCTTAGCTTAGATGAACAGTCAATGTCCATTAAGAATAATACTGAATACGTGGCAACCGTCTTAAATTTTGATCAGAATCTTAGAATAGCCGTCGATAAAATCAAATCTTGTCCGGAGAAACAGTTAATAGCAGAGTTCATCAACCACTACAGTGGCCAGTTATGCTTGCATTTTATTACTTTGTTATTCAAATACGCCAGAAAGGATTTAATCAAATACAAGGAGGCTATTCAAATCAGCATGCCCTTGTTGTTTGCTGCCTACAGCTTCAAACCTTCTGACTTGGAGAGCATTTGGTTTCAACATACGACTGAAGGTTACAAGCAACAAGTACAGAGATGGCATAAAGAAGCAGCATTTCGGTGCTCCCAAGTTGGTCACATGATAATGTCCAATGACAGAAGAAATTCTGTTTTGGAGCGAGCAAAACAAGGTGCAACGGGATTATGGCGGGAACACGCATTCAAAAAAATTTTTGTGACAAGAGATCATCAATTAAAACTTAAAACAAGCTATTTTACTTGTTCTGAACAGTTTGTAGACTTTTCAATACAGCTACCAGATACCAATGAGTTGGTGAAGTTCGATAATGTTGCACAGCTAGTATTTCCTGGCTCGTTGCACCACTATATCTGGATTGGGTTGAACCAAGAACTAGCCCAGTTCAATTGTTCCACTTTCAATGGGTTGAACTACTCTGTTAAGAATCTGAGCAATTGTGCGGCGGAATCGTTGAATCTTTTGGACATACAATCTTTCATATATTGTTCAGTTCTTTGCGCACAGGCACAGATCGAAGAAAATAAGCATACAATTTATTATAATATGGAGAAGCCCAGCGTGTTACCTGTATCAGTTATGAGTATGCTAGGGACTGCCAATCAAGACAAATGGTTGAAGTGCGCTTATAAGATGTTCTCCTCCAACCAATACAACTCAGACTTGGGAGATGTTCGACTCACATTGATTCGTGGGATAGAAGTTGTTCGGTGTATTGGAAATCACGGATTGGATGTTAAATTATTGATTTGCTTGGCAAAGATTTTCGAAGAACGAGCCAAGAAGTTGACCAAACAATCTGAAATAGAGTTTAACGATACACGAGCAGAATTGTATTGGAAAGCTGCATTGCCTCTCTTGGAAAAATTGAAGCGAAATCAAGCAGTTTCGTATTCTACCAACAGACTCTTCGAATATAAGATCAAGGAATTGACTCAAACGGAAGTACCATTGAATATTGAAGCTGCCAAACTATTCATGGCAACTCAACTGATGAAGCGCAAAGAATACGAGAAAGCGTTGCAAGTATTTGAAACGCTGAAAGACCCATATGCCAGTTTTCACCAGAGTCAAATCTACAAGTCGTTGGCCGAGAAGGAAACCAATCTAAACAAGGAAAACGTTACCTCCGAAATGCGCAGCCAACAGATTATTTTGCTAACAAAAGCACGCGATTATTTGTATCTGACTTTGGATAGGTTACGTAATCCGAACATAAATAAAAAGCACCCTTTGAATAGTAAGTTGGGAACTGAGATCGAGAAGATTGAACGTTTGCTCTCTCGAATTGATCCAGACACTTGTCTTAATAGAAACGACGAGTGCGATGAGATGTCCGATGAGAACGTGTCGTCGTACGGGAGTGAACAGCACTACAATCATAGCTACACAAACGGAATGTTTATTCCTCGTCACGACAACAACACCAATATGCACTCTACTCCGTTTAGAGACAATGCTAGAAGGGAAGCACGTCCCAGTCCTGAACGTCTTGACGCCCAGCTACGACAGCTAGCTGCTTCTAAAGATGCTTCTATAAATCATATACTGGATCAGAATAAAATCATGGTCGAATCGCACAAGAATCTTGTCGACGAGCTAAAATCATTCCGTGAGGCAGTGTCTGCCTTGACTATTACCGTCAACGACTTAAAACATATTAGAAGCAGCGTTGAAGATATCAAACAGATTAAAATCTCTGTCGATGAATTGAAGGTATCTGTCGATGAGTTGCAGAACTTCAAGAGCGTCACCGATTTAGTCTACGAGATGCGCAAGGAGATATCTGAATTGAAGAAGGACACGAGTAAAATTAAGTCTAATCAGCTGAGCGATGAAGATCTGTATGTATTAGACGAAGAGTACAGAACCGAATATGGCAGCACGAGCACGAATGTTTCGAGCCTTGCATCGTCAATTTATCCAAACTTGACAAGAATGGCTCCACCAAATCCTGCCTGTCCTCCCAACCCGTCAATGTCTTACAACAATGCAGGTTTCTTTCCACCAATGTACTCTATGTACCCATACAATTGCGGCCTTCCGCAAGCCGGTAAGTGTAATTTGAAAGATTTTGTATGGAGTGTATTATAATTTGATTCATATTACAGGAGCTTTGCCATTCGGCGCAGAATCTCAATTGCCCGACATGAGGGCAGTTGCCTTGAATGCGGCCCAATCTGGAATGAACCCTGCCGTTGTGGCAGCCGCTGCCGCCGCTTATCAGCATGCACCATTGCATCAGCAGGCCCCAGTTCCTCCAGTAACATTCCAGCCATCGCCACTGCAGCAACTGCAAAATCAAGTGCTGCCACACATATTCAGTACGTCCATTGCTTCACCCACAGCACCACCTGTTATCAATACAACTGCAATGAACAAGGCGGCTCCAGTTAATGTTGTCATAACATCTTCGGATCCTTTGCCCACAATCAAAACGTCGAGTCCTCAGGTATTTTCGGTTACCATTCCACCGCATCATCTTAAAGGAAATCAGCAGAAGCCCCACAATTACCAAATTCAATTGCCAGTATCGACTTCTACTATTGCTACAACGCCATCAATACTAAGCCAATCGCCCATGCCAGTCTCTACGCAATCCTTACTTTCTAATGTGGCTCCTCCGGCTTTCTCGGCTCTTCCAGATAAGTCGCCCAACAGGAACGCAAATCTCGGATTTCAAATAGAGAAAAGTTTGGCGCGAAGCTTCAACACGTCAGCGAATGATACCATTTCCAATCGTAGCAACATCTCTACCTCATCGCAGGAAGAACACGACCCCTGTCCCGATTTCAAACCCATAATTCCTTTGCCCGATGAAGTACCAGTGAACACAGGCGAAGAAAATGAGGAAGTTCTCTTCCATGAACGTGCAAAACTCTTCAGATATGTAGAGAAAGAATGGAAAGAGCGTGGAGTCGGCGAATTGAAGTTGCTGAAAAATCCAGAAAGCGGTAAGGTCAGATTGTTAATGAGACGCGATCAAGTACACAAAATTTGTGCCAATCATTATTTGACGGAGGAGATGACTATGACGCAAATGAGCAAAAATGAAAAGGCCTACATTTGGGCAGCAAATGATTTCTCAGAAGGTGAATATGTTATTGAAAAATTCTGTGTCCAATTTAAGACATCTGAATTGGCTAAAAACTTCTTCAAGGAATTCGAAAGCGCTAAGAAGTTAATTGCGAAAAAGGTTGAGAAAAAGCCTGCAGATTTGGGTGGATTTAAGTTCACTTCCACTCCAGCATTCAAACCAAAGGAAGAAATTTCTGTTGTTACAAGTACCGTATCTCAAGCTGATGACAAAAAAACGGCGAGTCCCTTCGCAGCGTTTTCATTTACAAAAGATAAACCAACCGATTTAATGAAGACTTTCAATTTTGAAAGTAATAAAAATACATTTGGCTTCACTAAAGATACACCGACCATACAAGATAAGAGTGTCACAGATAGTCCAATGTTTTCATTATCGTTGGTAAAGAACGCTCAGAATGAAACTAAATTAGTTAAAGAAAATGCCAATGTATCTTCTATATTTGGTAATATTTCTAGCACATTTACGCCAGTCAAGCAAACAGAAGAACAACTTGCAGACAAAGATGATGGCAGTGCCGAAGATTTTGTACCAACTGTCGAATTCCAGCCGGTCATTCCTCTACCCGATTTAGTCGAAGTAAAAACTGGCGAGGAAGATGCAGATATTTTGTTCGAATCGAAAGCCAAATTACTGCGATTTGACTCTGATACTAAAGAATGGAAGGAACGAGGCGTGGGACAAATGAAGATTTTAAAGGAAAAAACCGTTCGTTTGGTAATGCGGCGCGAACAAGTGCACAAAGTTTGTTGTAATCATCAATTGCTGAAGGACATGGAATTCAAAACAATGAAGGGAAGCTCCAAGGCGGTTAGTTGGTGCGCCAAAGATTTTTCTGATGGCGTATTCAATACTGAAATGTTTGCAATACGTTTCAAAACCGAAGACATTACTGCAAAGTTCTTGGAAGTATTGAAAGAAGCAAAGGAAATGTTGGACGACAGCAACGGTGTCCGGCTAACCGATGATGATAAAGCTGGTAAAGTAGCTAAGCAATCAGAGGAGAAAGTTAAGATTACTGGATTCGGCGATAAGTTCAAACCTAAAACTGGCACTTGGGAATGCAAAAATTGTTACATTGTGAACGATCAGAAGGTTAATCATTGCATGGCATGTGAGACTCCCAAAAATGATACAGTTCCTAAAAAACAAACTGATAGCAGCCAGTTCTGTTTCGGTGTTGGCGCTAAAACTACAGGTTTTGGTGACGCCTTTAAACCAAAAACCGGCAGCTGGGAATGCAAGTCTTGTTATACCAGGAACGATTCTACGAAAACCAAATGCGCTTCATGTGAAATACCAAAGGATGGTCCATCTGACTCCGGTAACACGAGCAGTACTTTCAAATCTGCTGTGGATCTGAGCACGGGCGGATTAAATTTTAGTTTCGGTGTACCATCGGCTACCCAACAGCAGCAGACAGTGGCAAAACCGTTGGTGACTAAAGGTTTCGGTGACGCATTTAAACCTAAAGCGGGAAGCTGGGAATGCAAGGAATGTTACACGATATCTGAGGGCAACTATTGTCTCTCATGTGAGTGTCCTAAAGACGAAACAATACCAGCTAAGGAGAAAGCCTCGAAGAGTGTAAGTTTGGACACTGGCGGACTTAAATTCAATTTTGGTATCCAACCAACAACTGTAGCACCGACAACCTTATTACCGACAACTATAGCAACAATAACGAGTACGACTACTGATCCAGATTTGGATAACAACAAAGGATTCCTATTTAAAGTATCCACTTCGAATACGAAGCAGGTAGGCTCCGCTGAAGAAATTGTATTTGGATCGCCGCATAAGGCCGGATTCGATTTTACCCCTCGATCGCCGCGTCGTCAATGCTCTAGCCCTGGCCAAGAAGAAGAATCAGAAAATAGTTACTACGAGGATGAAGAGGATAATATATATTTTAAACCGGTAATTCCTCTGCCAGATAAAGTGGAAGTTACCACAGGAGAGGAAGGAGAAGACGTATTGTATTGCCACAGGGCAAAATTGTTCAGACATGTTGACCATGAATGGAAAGAACGAGGCATTGGAGATTTAAAGATATTATTCAACTCCAAGGCAAATCAATTAAGGTAAATTTTGTTTTTAATTTATTAAATCCATAATACTGCATTATATTGAAAACTAAAGCAACGAAGGTTGACATTAATGAATGTCAACTAATTAATTTCATTTTTATTTTCATGTTTCTTTTATATGTTTTAATTGTGTCTATTTTTGTGCTCTCGGTGTTGATGAATTTCTTATTGTATATGAGTCTCATTTCAGAGTTTTGATGCGCCGTGAGCAGATACATAAGATTTGCTTGAATCACATGCTGTTTGACAGCATCGCATATACCTCCAAGGATGATAAAACATGGTTATTTAGTGCCGCCGATTATTCAGAAGGTTCATATAAATACCAGAATTTCTGTTTGCGTTTCAAGACCGCAGAAATCGCTAAGCAGTTCAAAGAAGCTGTGGATGAGGCTCTGAAGAAGTCGTCTCAGGGTAAGATTTTGTTAAATGTTGATATGAATACGTTTGTGATAGGGGGTTGCATCGCGGTCGGTGCAATCGCCGCTTTTGCTATTTTATACCGCAGAAGCTAGTCCACAGTTTAACAGTAAATTAGAGAATAATTGAGGATCAAAGTAATTTCTATCTCGCAGTATTATTTTTCAATAAAAACGGTGTAAGACAATCCACTTTCGTTTATTTTTTCCCCGCGCTTTTCTTTTCTTTTATTTTTATTTTTCTTTTATATCTTCTAGGGGTTGAAGATGAAGAAGATGAAGTAGAGTTTGTGTGCGAGACTTCAGTCACGGCTGAAGAAGAGGCTGAGGCAGTAAAGCTGGGACTACCGCCCAAATTTATGTCGTACAGACAATTGCCGGATTGTGAATGTTCGCAATGCAAGGAAGATGACGATAATTTTAATAGTACCCCCAAGAAAGACAATACGACAGAGTTCAGTACACCTAACTCGACATATTTTGGAACCCCGTCTGGAGACAACAACAGCTTTACCACTATCGCCAAGCCAGAAAATCAAGGAACAACTCTGAAAGATTTACTTTCCAAGCCGACCATATTTGGAAGCAGCGTCTTTGCTGCTAAAACCAATGTAACCACTTCAACTAGTTCCGGCATGTTTGGTGTTTCTGATGAGAGTACCAAGTCATCGTCATCGAGTGTTTTTGGATCAACTACTGGAAATGTATTCAGTTCGACTAAAACAGGACCCACAACTATTTTCAGCGGAAGTCCAGCTACAACATCAACAAACGTATTCGGCACTGTTCAGAAAACTACATCCTCCGTGTTCGGAGCAACTACCACCACGGGTAGTATTTTTGGAGGTAGCGCCATTTTTGGAACCTCTGCTCCACCTCCAACAACGTTCATGGGTGAAAAATTGTTTGGTAATATTGCACAATCGACAATTGGCAATGGAACGGCCCCGACTGGCGGAATCACATTTGGAACGCCTACAACGTCGACGATGACAGGAAACTTGTTTGAAACACCCTCCACGGTCAGTGGGAGCATATTCGGAGGCAGTACTAATGTCTTCGGTAACAAACATACAAGTACCCCGACCACGACGGCCACCGGAAACAGTTTTGGTGGAATTGGTTCAACGTCAACCCTTCCAACTACATCAAATGTATTTGGCACTCCATCAACTACAACTGCTTCTGTCTTTGGTAGCAGTGCAGTATTTAATACCAGTTCATCAGTTTTTGGAACTCCTCCTCAGACGACAGCTTCCTTTGGTGGAAATATTTTCGAAACAAATACAGCGTCTCCAGCCGGTAAAAGTATATTCGGCGGTGATAACAACAGTAGTAAACTTAGTTTTACATCAATTATCAATGAAGCTCCGAGCTCTGCTCCTAAAACAGAGCATTTATTTTCTTCTATGATTGGTGACAAGAAGACAGCTGCTTTTGTTACTTGTGGCAGTAAGTACAAATAATATACTGTTTAGCAGAATATCTAATATATTGTTCTTTTAGATGTTGACAATCCTTTCGCAAATATTGGCGCTGGAGCTCCAGTTTTCGCCTCGCAGAAGCCTGCTAAAAGTAAGACTGCACAGGAAGAAACAAATGACGATGAAGGCGCTGAGGGAGAGGAGTATGATCCTTACTACGCTCCAATTGTACCATTACCAGACGCAATCGTAGTTACCACAGGCGAAGAAAATGAAGAAGTTCTGTTCACACACAAAAGCAAATTATATCGATTCGACAATAAGGAATGGAAAGAGAGAGGAGTGGGTGATGTGAAAGTTCTGCATAACCCAGTGACACGTAATAATTCATAAGCTTTCCCAAAATTGAATTTTAAAATAATAATATTTATATTGTAGATACTTATCGATTGTTGTTGAGGCGAGAAGTCGTTCACAAAATCGTTTTGAATCAGCGGATTTATTCCAATTTGGATATTAAGCCGTTTAACAAATCCGCAAATACATTGATGTGGGGCGGTTATAATTTCTGCGACAACGAAATGCTAAAAGAGAATCTGGCATTGAAGTTTAAGGACGAAAAGACGTGTATTCGATTTTACGATACCGTCCAAACGGCCATAGAGGAAGTTAGAAAATTCGAAAGCAGTGCATCGGATGTTCCAACCACTATCGAAAATATAAGCGAAGTGGACAACGACGAGGAGGATGAAGAAGAGGCGGAGGACGAAGAAGATTTAGATGAGGAAGAGGAAGACGAGGAAGATGATGATGAGGAAGATGGCCGGTAAGAAAGTAGCATTGAAATGGCATTAAGTTGTTCTTTAGATATTATGTTGTTTATAATTTTGTTAGTTTGTATCATTTATTTTTCTAAATAAATTAAGTATACGTATTATAAGATTTTTTTTTCTACGGAATTATTTTTTAGAAGAGTGTTGTTTGCAAAGGAGTGCTCTCTTAGTGAAAAGCTTCCATCTGGAGAATGGGTCGAGTTATCATCTGTGGTTCATCTACAAATAATATATGATCCAGAAAGATGGATTTCCAGGATTATAGCTGTTGATGATACCGGTTGCATTCACACCAACAGTGTTATTAAATATACCGAGAGCTCAATGAGAATCGAACCCGACGTAAGTACAAGCATAAATAATAAAGATACAGCAGAATGGTGTAATATTAATGCTGTTGTTTTATGCAGGAAAACGGTGTCGCGTGCAATTGGACGAGCATGGATTCTGACGGCGAGAATATGATTAAGAGAAATTTGAGGGCTACCTTTGATTCAAATGACAGCGCTACAGACTGTTATTGCGCTTTTGAGGAGACCTTCTCTTACAATCATGAAGAATAGGATTAGCTATTAAGTAATAACATATTGAACATCTATTACACTTTATACATAACATTCATTTTCTTTCATCTGCTCTCCACCAGTACAGACTTGGTAGATAATTCCTATATATGTATCATAGACTTTAAAACTACCAATAAATACTTTTTAGCATTTAATCAACTCTACATACATTGATATTATTTGCATTTTATTATTATTATAAATAAATATTACTTTTTTCCAAATCATACCAAAAATCTCTTCCCTCGCTTCCATTATCTTATTAATTGTATTACAATATTACAGCTTTTGGACTTGAAAATGTTGCACATAAAATTAAGAATTTTATTTAATTGTTATAGTTATACTTATATAATATTAATTACATTTATACAATTTATTTTAAAAATAATTGTTATTAATAATTTACATGCAAATAATTCTTGAATTTTAGAAGATTCAATTACCAATTAAAATATTCAATAACTTGAATTGTTAGTATTTATAAAAACTTTGATGTTATTAATAACTAAAATAATGTCAAGAAATTTGCATCATTTATGTATGTAACTGTAGGGGGAAAATAGTAATAAAGAATAAAGTTGTAGATAAGTATATAATTAAAATATATTTAGTTCTTATAAAATGTAAAATTAATGCAATAAAGAGAATTAGTTATTGATCATCAACATCTTCTCTTTTTCGTTTCAAATCCATGTTGTTGCTGCTACTTGTTATACCATTGCTACTTGTATTCTGGAGTGTTTGTGTAATTTGAATTTTTGGCTTCAGAACAGTTTTCTGAGGCTGCAAATTAGGATTGGATATCTTTGTCACAGGTTTTGGAATGGAAACAGTTTGTTTCTGGATTCCAAAATTGCTTGTACGTTTGATAATGTTTACAGTTGGTTTACTACTATTAAAAGAGTTCTTCACCGGCTTCTTTTGCACTCCCTTCAAAATATAATTTGCAGATGATAGGCAATGACGGTCTGGCGGTAATCGAAGACCACATGGTGGTTTTATCAATGGCAATGGATTATTATTTTTATTCCTAGCACATTCTAGTAGAACCTCCCTTGGCGGTGGCATTGTAAAAGTACTCTCACTTTGCAATTGCAGGGCCAATCTAACATCGTCCAGATCTAACAACCTCTTTTTCGAATTATTTGCGAAGACTCTTGCTTCCTCCAAGATTGTTGAACCATATCTATATACAAACTCTGTGAGCTGAACTATGGTTTTAGGTTCATATTCAGTAACACCCATTTCCTTTAATATGGCAATTATTACTTGTCCATCTTTGGGCATATTCTTGGCCGGTGCGGGCTTTGGTTTCTCTTTCTCGGCCATATTCACCAAGAAATTAAGCAACAACAAAAGGTACTAAAATTATAAACATTAAATATTATAGATGAAAGTTATTAACCTTACTTACTTTTGTAATTCCAACCCAGGGGGGGTAAAGCAGGGTAAAGCTATATGGAGGAAAACATTAGCTGTGAAGTTGCAGATTTCTCATTCTGCGCTAGTCATACCAACCTATAGAAAACCAACCTTACTCTCGTAAGTTCAACAAAAAAAAACAAATATTATTTTAAATACTACCAACATTATCGAAATAGTAGGAAAATGTTAGTGTGGATTCGTGAATAACGACAATATTATGACAATATCATATGGAAATGTAATAAATTGTTAAAAAGTTAATAAATAAAATAATTGTATAAAATAGAAAGTAAAAATAAGAAACTACAAAAAGTATTGTTTATTACCAACATATTTGACAGATATAAAAAACCCTGATTCTGTCCTTTATCTTTGTTGACTTTTGTTCTGCATTTTTGTCTACAACAGTTGACAACAGTTTAAGCAAGTTTAAGTTGGTTCAAGTTCTGATGTTGCAAATAAGTGTTATGTTTAATAATTGATTGAACATATTATATATTTTAATTATTGATAATGTTATGATATACATTTCTTTTTCTATGTTGCAATGGGTGGTTATGTGAGACTTAATAGAATTTTCAGTTCAATACTAAGTATAATGCTTAAGATATGGGCCTATTCAGGCTTAGCTTTATTTGCTTGCTTCCTGTTTTACTACATGTATGGAGGGTTTGTGGCTTTCCTACTCTTAATTTTTGCAGCTACTGGTATGTATTATATTATTCCTTATGTAGAAATATTCATGTAATTAAGTACTTTTAGGTATATTATATCATGCTGAGGATAATTTCCTCTTCTATCCAGAACTGCCAAGTCACTCTAGAGTATTTATTCCTGTGCCATCAATGTATAATTTGCCTTATGAAGCAGTACAGACTAAAAGTTCTGATGGGACTTTGTTACACATGTATTTTATTCATCAACCCGCTGAGAGGCAGAGACACTCACCAACTATAGTGTTTTTGCATGGAAATGCTGGAAATATGGGACACAGATTGCAGAACTGTGTTGGGTTATACCATAATTTACATTGCAATATATTGTTGGTTGAATATCGAGGTTATGGTTTATCAGAGGGGCAGCCTAGTGAAGATGGATTGTATATGGATGCTAGGGCAAGCATTGATTATTTATATTCTAGAAGTGATATAAACCATTCAGAAATCATAGTCTTTGGACGTTCTTTGGGTAAGTAATGGCAGGACATTTGTAATTAGTATTTTCTCATTCAGATGTTTTTATTTGATAGGTGGAGCAGTTGCTATAGACTTGGCCAGTCGAGCTGAATATTCAGACAGGATCTGGTGTTTGGTTGTTGAAAATACTTTCACAAGCATACCTGACATGGCTAAGGTCCTGTTGCAGTGGAGACTTCTGAATTATCTGCCATTATTGTGCTACAAAAATAAGGTATGAAGGCAACAATTAGAGTAAAAATAGAAATAATTTTTGATATTTCAGTTTCTCTCTCTGTATAAAGTGCTTCATCTGAGAGTGCCAACGTTATTCATATCAGGCTTAGCCGACACTTTAGTACCGCCTAAGATGATGTCAGATTTGCACAGTCGCTGTGGCAGCATTCGTAAGCAGTTGTTGCAACTTCAAGCTGGCACACACAATGAGACCTGGACCTTACAAGGTTACTACCATTCACTTGCTGTATTCCTCCAAAACTGCAGATTACAAAAAATGGACAGAACGCAACTGCAGAACAATGTTAACGGTATTCATTTCCAGTCGCCTGGCAGTTCATGGGGAAACATACAAAATATCTAATTTATTTCAGTTTTAATTTAATAAGTGTATTTTTTTGTACATATGTTTAGTGCCATTTTATATAATGGATGCGTCCAATTGCATATAACGTGTTTAGTGATATATCTGTAATTGATTGTGTAGTATGTAAAGCGAGTATTTTTTAAATCCTTCAGTCAATTTGAAAACCAAAGGTTATTTTGCACGTACATTGAATTATAAATGTATAAATGAAGATTATTTTATTCCTAAAATCTACAACCTGTAAATATATTTAATTTTTCATAAATAAAATTATAAATACTGATCTTTTGAACCACTGCGAGATCGTCACTTAATTTTATCCTTTGAAAATGTTATATATTATTAATATATATATACTTAAATGTATTAAGATATGACTAATAAAATACAAGTATCATGAGTAAATCATTGACTTAAATCTAATGACATATCTTTTCATTCGTTAATAACTATTTACAATATTTTAAAACTGAGCAATTTTCTTCATAAGCATTATATGCAACTCATATTGCATGTACCTAAATATTTATTTTTTTAAATCTATTGTTGATGGCAATAGCAAGCTTAATATTAATTCACAAAGAACACCTTTATTTAAAATTAAGTTTTTAACTAATGAATTTTTCTCATTCATTTTGGAAAATGGCATGTGCAGTACATATTTCGTTCGTTAAGAGGTTAGGAAGGGAGAGTTAGCTGGCACGTCATAGGTGGCCGCCGAAGTAAAAGTGCTCAAATTGGATTCAATCAGATATTCATTTCATACAGTGTCCTAAACTAGTTCGTGACAATGAGTGATGAGAATAATCAGGTTATGAATGGGACCGGCGATGAAGGTCCACCGAAGACTGCGAAACAGCTGGAAAAGGAAGCAAAGAAACAGGCCAAGTTGGATAAATTGAAGCAAAAATTGGAAAAGAAAAATGCAGCCCCAATCAAAGCTCCAGCAGAAGTAAGTTTGATGATCCAACAACCATATGGTGACCTATGTAAACCTTATATCATGTCCAATTAGAAAAAAGAGAAGAAGAAAGAAGTGAAGGAGGCTGCTATCTATGAAGAAGACACCCTTGAAGGTGATAAGAAAATTGTCTCTAATGCAATGCCAGATGCTTACAGTCCAAAATATGTAGAAGCAGCATGGTACAGCTGGTGGGAAAAGCAGGGTTTTTTTAAACCAGAATATGGAGTGAGTCATAATAACAAAATGATCTACTTTTCAATAATATTGCATCATTTTTTTAATACTTAACTTATTTGTTTAGAGATCTTCTATTGTTGAGAAAAACCCCAAAGGCAATTTCACAATTATCATTCCTCCACCAAATGTCACTGGTTCCTTGCATCTTGGACATGCTTTGACCAATGCGATCCAGGATTCCCTTATTAGGTGGAACCGTATGAAGGGTAAAACTACTCTATGGAATCCAGGATGTGATCATGCTGGTATTGCCACTCAGGTAGTGGTTGAAAAGAAATTATGGAGAGAAGAGAAGAAAACTAGGCATGATGTTGGTAGAGAAGATTTTGTTAAAAAGATTTGGCAGTGGAAGGAAGAGTATGTTGCTTTTAATTGAAAATATATTTTTTTACTGTTTCAACTTTCTAGGAAAGGTGACAGGATTTATATGCAGTTAAAAAAATTAGGTTCTTCTTATGATTGGACCAGGGCAGCATTTACAATGGACCCCAAATTGTGCAGAACTGTGAATGAAGCTTTCGTTAGATTGCATGAAGAGGGAATCATTTATAGGTTCAATAGGCTTGTGAATTGGTCATGCACTTTAAAATCTGCAATTTCTGATATTGAAGTAAATCTAAAGAGAATTATATACTTGTACTATTTTTGTAATTAATGCTTTTAGGTTGATAAAATTGAAATTCCGGGACGAACTTTCCTTTCTATCCCTGGGTATGACGAGAAAGTCGAATTCGGTGTTCTCGTGTCGTTCGCTTACCAAGTGGCTGATTCGGATGAAAAGATTATTGTTGCCACTACTCGTGTGGAAACCATGCTAGGGGATACAGCTGTAGCTGTACATCCCGATGATGAAAGATACAAGCATTTGCATGGTAAATTTGTTGTTCATCCGTTCTGTAACAGGAAAATTCCAATTGTGACGGATTCGTTTGTCGAGAGAGATTTTGGTACTGGCGCAGTAAAGATCACTCCAGCCCACGATCCCAACGATTACGAGGTCGGACAGAGAAACAATTTACCATTCATCACAATGTTGGACGATAATGGCATCGTCATTGGAGATTACGGAAAATTTACTGTACTAACTTTTATTATACATATAATTTATTAGTATTTTATCAACGGATTTCATTTTTGTTTTAGGGCATGAAACGTTTCCAAGCTCGAAAGGAAATTTTGATTGCACTTAAAGAAAAAGGACTATACATTGAAACTAAAAATAATCCCATGGTCGTTCCAATGTGCAGCAGAAGCAAAGACGTTGTAGAGCCAATGCTTAAACCTCAATGGTATATCAAATGCGATGAAATGGCGCAAAATGCTGTAGAGGTTGTACAATCAGGAAAACTAAAGATTATTCCAGAAATGCATACCAAAACATGGTATCATTGGATGGACGGTATTAGAGATTGGTGTATCTCTAGGCAGCTGTGGTGGGGTCACAGAATTCCTGCTTATTATGTGACAATAAAGGGAAAGACTCAAGAAGCTGTAAGTTAAATTAGCAGAATTGAAAAATTATATTTATTCCATTTATTTAAGGAATCCGACGAGTACTGGGTTTCTGGACGAAGTTACGAAGAAGCTCTGGAGAAGGCCTCTAAGAAATTCAACGTACCTGCTAGTGACTTAAATTTGAAACAGGATGAGGACGTGCTTGATACATGGTTTTCATCCGGCTTGTTTCCATTTTCACTCTTCGGGTGGCCTGAAGATACGGATGACATGCAGGTGTTCTATCCATCTTCTGTTTTGGAAACAGGTCACGATATTTTATTCTTCTGGGTAGCGAGGATGGTATTCTTTGGACAAAAATTGTTAGGAAAATTGCCGTTCAAGGAAGTGTACTTACATCCTATAATTCGTGACGCCCATGGTAGAAAGATGAGCAAATCTTTGGGAAATGTTATTGATCCAATGGACGTAATAACCGGTATAAGTCTAGAGGATTTACACAGTCGGTTGTTTGACAGCAATTTGGATCCGAAGGAAATTGATAGAGCCAAGGCCGGTCAAAAGCAAGATTATCCAGATGGTATTCCCGAATGCGGTACTGACGCTCTGAGATTCGCTTTGTGCGCGATGTGCTCAGGAAGGGACATTAATTTGGACATATTGCGTGTGCAAGGTTACAGGTTCTTCTGCAACAAGATTTGGAATGCAACTAAATTTGCATTGACATATTTTGCCAAGGATTTCAAAGCTCCAGAAAGCTACGAACTTACCGGCAAAGAATCCGATATGGATTTATGGATGCTTAGCAAGCTGGCTTCGGCAATGTTCGATGCCAACGAGGGATTAACAACTTACGATTTCTCTTTAGCTACTAAATCCATTTACAATATCTGGCTGTATGATCTTTGCGACGTTTACTTGGTACGCATTGTGATATATAAATAATTCAATCATATTTACCTTTTGACTTTGTAGGAGTATTTGAAACCAGTTTTTGCCAGTGACAATTCGGATGCAATTTATAATGCTCAAGTTACTCTATATAGAGCTTTGGATATTGGTTTAAGATTGCTTTCACCGTTCATGCCTTTTATTACCGAAGAATTGTATCAAAGATTGCCAGGTGCAGCCGATAGTACCATTCCAAGCATTTGTGTTGCGCCATATCCAGAGCCGGATATGTGCAACTGGAAGAACAACCAAATAGAGGAAGAAGTAGATTTCATTCAAAAGGTTTCGAAGGCCATAAGATCAGCCAGAAGTGATTACAATATTCCCAATAAAACAAAAACTGAAGGTAATTTATAATTGTAAACTAAGTAATCAACAATTATTAATATTAACTTTTAGCTTACATCAAATGCTCCGACGGAAGCATCGAGACTATAGTTAAGAAATTTTCTAACGCTTTGCAAACATTGTCGTTCTGTTCGAAGAGCGATGTAAACGTGGATGCTCCAATCGGTTGTACTATCTTGACCGTTTCAAATAAATGCGAAGTACACTTGCTGCTCAAAGGCTTGATCGATCCAGAAAAGGAAATAGCTAAAATGCAAAAGAAGCTAGATATGCTGACGGGAACAGAGGAAAAGTTGAAGCAAGCTATGGGAGTAGCGGATTATGCTACCAAAGTTCCACAAGAGGTTCAGGATTCAAATACCGAGAAAATGACCCAGACCGTTGCTGAAATACAGCGGTTAGAGATCGCGATGGAATCACTGAAGCTGATGAATTAAAGGCACGCATGTTTCTGTTTATTAGCAAATTGCATTTTTAATCAATAATAATTAATTTATGCTAAATAAATATCCTGTTTTATTACATAGTAAATTGTGCACAGAACAAAAATAATAAATCAATACAAGTTGTTTTATCACAGCTAAAACTATAAAATATGTTTTATTTTCAAATTACGTTTGTTATCTTTCAAGTCTTTCAATTTCTTTGCGATTTTTTTCTTTCATCCTCTTTATAAATATATATACAAATTACTTACATATATATATATCTCAATCTCTAGCTTTTATTTACAATATGCCATACAAAACTCTCTAAAAGTAATGAAAGAAAATATAAATCTAGTTAATGATAAATGATTATTAAATAGAATAATAAATAATTTTAGGAGTTACGTTTTACCATCTTTTTGTTCGTATATTTAAAAAAAAACTATTTCATTCGAACGTCGCCCACTCGCCTTGAGTGTTTGCCTTCTTTGTTGTATTTCCAAATGAGTCGAACATATTAAAATCTATTCCATATTCTTCCAGGAGGTCCTTATCTTTGCTATTGTATTTAGGCCGTTCTGCGGGAGCGCCGTTCTGCTTGATGCTATGGTTTTCGTAGTTGTATAGTGGGTTGGAAACGCTTAAAGGAGCGTGGCTGTCTTCGAGTGATTTACTGAGCAAATCGCTGCTGTTCAAATAAGACGAGCTAGACAGCGAGCTGTTTGATTTTAGTGGATCAAACTCGTAAATATCCGAGGAGGAGTCCAAACGTATGAGATCTTGTGACTCGTCACTCTTCTAAAAGTAAACATATTATTACATTGCTGACGCAATATTAGACACGAATTATATGAGAACGAATGAAAAAGCATGCAGGACTTTTTAAAGTTAAAAAGAGACAGAGAGATTGAAATAAAACAAACACCATTACCTTTTTGCTAGGTGAATTTGACGGTGGAGACAATCTAACAACATCGATAGTATGTTGATTTGAAATAAGGAAAACAGGCTGTCCGTTTTCCCTGCCGCCCCCAACCACGAAAGGCGCTGTGCCAAATAGATCGTGCGTTCTCGGCGGTACAGGTGGGGAAGAGAAGACGTCGTCAGGTGATTGCAATAGGTTTTGAGTGTCGGGAGCTCTTGATTTGAACAAGTGTGATTGGGGAGAGGCCATTGGGGCGCCTGTTCGTGATGGGAATATCCAGCGGTCGGGGCTGGACGTCGGGGAGGAATGTTTGAAATTCTCTAAGCTGCGCACGGGCTTTAACTGCAAACGAGTGCCACATTTTGGGTTACAAACAAAAAAAAAAACAAACACGAATACACAAAGCAAATATGAAATTTAAAATCTGCATATTATTAGTAGTGAGTGCAGAAGAAAAACAGTTAAGGTACTTAATATAGAATATACTCACCGATCTATCCACGGGTGGCGTATCTAATCTGAGCTGCAACAGATCCTGCATTTCGTTCATTAAATCTATCTGTGGGATCATCAGAGGTGGCGATCCACTTCTTGATCGATCCGGTGACATAGGCTGCGAACTGAGAGGGCTATATTGCCTGAAATTAGTATAATTTACAGTCAGTACAAGGTACATTCTTCATTATCACCTTTCAAAGGCCATTTTTTTCGTAATTTGGGGTTCCTTTCTATAGCTGGCCACTGGGTTTCCGAATCCCATTGATCTTCTTTTACCGGTCGGCGAGTTCGGTGCCGATCGTGGCTTGTCTAGTCCTTCCAGACCGTTTCGCAGCTGCTGTGGACTCTGGTTATCCTTCAACTTCATCTTTAGCTCCTTGTAGGCACTCCTCATCCCTTTTCCACCGTCCTTTACCTGGAAGGAATATAAAAAATATATTTTCTCTACACATTTCTTACTGGCGCATTCCGAACCGAAGCGAAACTTACAGTTTTAACAGCAGATTTCATAGCGGGGTTAGCCTATAACAGTACGAGCATTTAAATCACACCAAACGCATTTAAATTGATAAAAAAAAACTACCTTATCTTTCACACTTTTGAAAAAAGCAGAACCCTCTTTCTTCATAGATGAAGTCCACTCTTTGTACTGCTGCTTTAGTTTGGAACTGGACTTATCGGAGTATCGGCATGCTTCTATTTCAAATTCGTCGGAAAATCCTAAGCCGTTGTTGAGCATGTCCAACCGCTCCTCAATGAACTGAAACAAAACATAAATCATAAGACTTCAACGTTAAATAATATTATATACCCTTTTTACTAATTAAAAATTTCATAAGTAAACAAAATGTATTGCATTTTCCACAGTCTTTCCACCAAATGCAATTATCATTTTCATCATAAATATTTAAAAAAAACATGTTACATTTATTGTTATTTGTAAAAACGAATTTGATAAAAATGATTTTATAAGATGAAAATAAAAAAAGAGCACAGGTCTTCCTTTTATCGAATATAAATCTCAAAGTTCTCTCTTTAAATTAATTTATTTATCATTTGATTAATGATTTTTAAGATTAAAATAGTGAAGGCGTATTACAACTTACTAATATACTTGTTCTACAGACGTATACGGTTATTAAATACAGTATAGGTAGTATTTTATACATGCACTTGTTTTGTTACCTGTTGGAAGATTTGTAAATTTAACATCTCTCGAAGGAAGGGCTGCGAAGAAAGTGGACGAGTTTCGATGAACCGATCAGCGGCGAACGTAACTTTTTCACCGGGTTGGAACTGCAAGGCGTCTCGGTAACCGCCAATCAGCTGAACCAGGGCTCTGAGGAAGGCCCTGGACACGCCGTCGCCCAATAAGGAACTTTTATTTTTCAATTGCTTTTTCAATGACGTCACCTGCAACATACATATGAATTAGCATGGATTGCATTTTCGTTCTTCTACAGTATACCAAAAATACATACCACATCTGTCGGTAAATTGTTAAGATCATCGAAGGGGGTTTCGATTTTGTTCGTGTCTGCATCGAGGATGACGACATCACCAATCTCACTGCGATTCACTTTCTGTGGAGGAAGAAAATCAGTTAAAGGATATTGGATAAAAAGTACTAGAAAGAATGGACTTAACGAGAGCACACTTGATATCCTCTAAACTGATTTACATCAATTGAATAAAGTGCGCGTCTCGCATTATACAATTAGTCTATTACCTTCAGTACTTCATCTGGCACTCCGATGAGAAAGGGCATAGGGGCGAGCAGATAGTCTATTAATGCCATTGGAAGCACCGGGATGAAGATGTGCTGCCAGATCATAGGATAAATCACATCGTTTGCCGATTGCACACAGGCGCTCAATCTTGTCAGTTTCTTGGAAGTGAAGATAATCCGACGCTCGTACAGCATGGACGCGAATATAATGATCATGTTGTTTGTATCGATTGCATTGTAATATTCCGTTAAATTCCTCTAAAATGCAAAACATGTATTAGTTGTTCTTAGATAAAAAATAAAATAGCCACTTACATTTTCCGGAATACTTGGTAATTGGAATTGTTTTGGACATTCCACGTTGAATATCTATAAAAAAAAAGGATTGAATATTAGCACTTTGGTAGCATTTTGTAAAGATTATTATTCATATGTTATTTTCAATAATTAATAATTTATAGTTGTTGCAATAACAACCTAAGATGAGTTTTATTTTTGTATTTCTTTGTATACAGTAGAACCTCGATATGCGATAATTATCACCAAATATTAAACCTTCCTTTCCCAAAAGTAGTAATATCAAAACTATTAATCCGTTGTAAAATCATTTAAACAAGGTTTGAGCACATTAATTAAAAAAATGTTTCACTAGGATGTAAAATCTATACAAATGTATGACATTGTATAATTTTATATTATAATAACAACGTATTATATTATTATATTTTTTATTACAACAGTGAATAAAGAAAACACAATTATTATCACAGATGCAAAGGGCTATAGACTGCAGGTCTTTCTGTCCTAACATTGTATAAAAGGCGGGTATAATTTAATTTTGTCGTATGCAGAACACAAGTTGTATACCTTCAGGTTTAGCGCTTAAAAAAAATACTAAGACATCAAATAATTTCATATTATCAAGCAGTGCCCTTTCGAGAGCCATCTTGCCTCAGTATGAATTAAGTCCCACATGGTCTGCGTTCTAATCGTCACAATATATACACTTTAGAACAGTCAAAATATTGTTAAGTGACCAAGTTATCTGTTTGAATAACAATGCAAAAGAAGTATATCTCTATTCTATTTTTTTTTTAATATTTTTTAAATTTAAACCGTAAAATGCAAGCTTATTTGATTCAATAAATATTGTTGCTAAAGGTTTATCAATTTTTAAAAGGAACTCATAATTGATACATTTTCGTGTTAATTGCGCAAAAAATTGTATTATAGGCAGACAGAGATCAACAGCCCTTTAGTCGTATTTTGTGGCTAATAAAAGTTATTGTTGCAATACATATTGTTAATAAATGTTATATTTATTTTTTTATCGAATTTATTATAACATCACACATGTCATCACTTCGTTCATGTTTTTATTTATGTTCTGATTAAATGTTTCATTTTTTAGTCACTGTGACGTTATATTTTCTCCTAAAATGAGTTTATCAAATTTCACGTTTACATTTGCACGTTACATCGAACAGAGTGCCATTATTTATCACACCTACATTAAATATGTACGTTTAAGTGATTGCATAAACTTAGTTTAATTAGCGAACCATGACGACAAAAAAAATAGAATGAAAATTAAAACGTTCAGATAAAACAAAAAGCTTAGGCGGCTAAAAAGAAACAAAAACAAACGTACGATTAAACAAAAGTTTCAATGTTCTAATCTCATCGCAGCAACAACTGCTTTGTATCTCTCTTTAGTGTGTAATACACTGTTCATTATCTTTGCACACCGACGATCCCAAATACGGTTCAAGGATACATCCGACTGCATGCAGACATTAACCAGGAGCAAAAAATAGAAACTATAATGGAGGAGTTTACACGGAACAATTCAATTATTTCTCATTATTCAATTACTGCTCTCTCTCTCTCCACGCCAATTTCTATACGCAAATCATCTTCACTTAACTTATTAATGCAAATTAAAAAGTCAACTTTTTTCTCAGGCACGTTGCACATTTTCTAAACACGCTCACGTGAATCCACATGATAAATTACATGATAATAATATGTAGTTAGAGATGAATTTACCATTCAAAAAAATCTTAGTTACGTATACACATGAACAAAAATGTTTTAGAGATTCTGTGAAAATTAATGAATAAAAGATTACTACACATATTTTAATACAGAGCCGGATTAAGAAAAAAAAACAGGCTAAATATCTAATTTGGGGCACAAAGAAAAAAAACACCGAGGCTAAATATTCCATTATAATTTGATTAAATATATTTAGACTTTGGTAAGAGAGGAATCATATTTAAAAATTGGTGGGGCGATTGTATTAGCATGAGGTGCTTGTCAGATATACAAGTCAAGTTTAACTAAGTTACATTGCATTGTGTTATGCATTTATTAAATTTTAAGTGGGAAGATTCATGGACAAGTGTATACAACCACTTAATAATTAAACGTGTCTGGAGGCTGACTGTTTTCAAGTGAAACATGAATTCTGGCAGTTCTTATCACGAATTGTCATACTAATATAACGATTAAATGTGTATTTATCTCAATATATATAAATATTCATATTTTAGAATGATGAAGTAGTAGTTCATTGAAATTATCATATATACTACATCACTCAATAAGTCATATAATTTATGGATAGCACCCAATTTTAAAGGATACGTGTGAAAATTTCAATACATTCTGATAATTAGTTTTAGTGACCTCTGTTTTGTAATTTCAAAATAATGGGTAAAAAAGAATTTCGTTGGTTGTTAAAAATAGTTTTTGATAGGAAAAAAAACTATTGAAGCCAAACAGCTTGATAAGCGTTATGCAGACTTCATAAAGAAATGCTGAATTTAAACATGATCATAACACCCATGATACTGAACGTGTTCTGGTCGTAAATATCGAGAATTATTGCAAAAAATATATATATAAAAAAGGTCCACAAAATAGTTTTGAAAGGTAACAGACACCTTAAAGATATCAGAAGATAGTGTAAAATTTAACACAATTTGATCAAGCAAAATTTGCTTTTAAAGTGAGTGATTCTCATCGGATCAGAAACCCGTATCACAAATCGAAGACAACGATAGTAAAATTTAATGAATTACGCTTCTACTTGATTCTTCACTCATAGTAGTTAACAAATCTGGCCCACTGCTACTACTGGCTCAAAAAAGATGTTTCCGTGAAAGAAATTTGGCTCAAATGAAGAACTTATTGCAGAAACTGAGATCTATTTTGACAGCAAAGACAAATCGTTATACAAAAAAGGAGTTTTAGAATGAAAGTATCACTCTTGTAGGAAAGTATGTTGATGAATAAAGTTGAATATCTAATAAAAAAATGTTTTCTTAGTTAGACCGGCAACTTATTGAGTGATGTATCATACATACTTTTCAATGACAATAACGTCAATATAATATTGAAGATAATAATGTATTATTTAATCTCATGTCCATTTGTAAAGCTTTGAAAAGTGTATTCGATTTCATGTATATATGTATTTTCTTGACATTTCTCAACCTTTTTTCAATATTTATTTGTAATTGTTCTGCCACCCAATGGTCTATAATTTTGATAGAAAATGACAGCTGCTATTTCGCTACCCAATATTCCGTTGATTGAGAACAGTTCATTTAAAATTTTCAGATTCTTAAAAATTCGATCAATTATGTATATAAAAATGATGGTCCCTTTTGTCCAATAAAGAAGTTTAAATAAAATAAAGATGAAAAGTATTTGTACTATATTTTTTTAATTTAATTTCAAACCGATCTTTATGATTCCGGAGTATGCGAAGTATTTAAGTCAATATAATTTCAATTTTAAAAGTAGTGTGAATGCATTAATTATTGACATATCTTTGTATTTGGTTTACTTTTTGTAATCCACTTAAATAACTGACAATGTTGATAATTCCGTTTCACGAAGAGTAATATTGAAAGACAGAAATACATAGGCATACGATTAACTAACATAATCATTTATCCAAGTTTCACTATATTTTTTTAATTATATTGGAAATTATTGCCGAATTTATTAAGTTACTAAAAAAATTAAAGTTATTATTTGTTGAAACAACAGAGACTTCACATCTATCTATTTATTTTTCTAATGTGTAATTATTTATATTATGTAAATATTACCGTTAATTGAATGACGTAATTAGATATTGTTTGCGTTGTATCAGATTTTCCAAGTACTTATATAAACAATATCAGTAAAATCATATCTAGCAAGTGTGTGAATATACAATAATATGCAAAATTTAATTTAAAAGAAAACGCGTAATTATTCAGCAATTCTGAAACGAAAAATAATTGAATTAGCTTAAGGATACGAGAGAAGAGTCAACAACTTGGAAACATAAACTGACGGAAAAAAAATAAACTAAGATATAATTCAAATACGTACAATTCTAAACAATTACTCAATACATTATTTATTTAGAACACTGTCACAATAATTTTAAAAGATTGAATAACTAATTAAATTCTAATGAAGCACCATAAGCATGCTGCGAAAGTTAACAATAGGTTTAAGTGTGCTGCGGAACAACATATGTTAAGAACCATACGATAATGAAATGATTTAATAATTAGCAAAGAACGTCAGCGCATCTCTGTCTTATATTCTGTAGTAATAAATAACTTTATTTCGATTTATGTTTGGAATATCTTAACAGTAAATAATGAATAAGCAATCATGTTTTCTGAATTTTAATGTATAATTTATATACAGTGAAACCTCATTTACCGAGCACCTTTCATAGTGAATAATTCGTTTGATGAGCAAAACAAAACGAGTGACGAGGAGAGCTGAATGCAAGAGAAACTGTTCATTCCCTGAAAACTCAAAACAAGCAATAATAGAACAGCAAAAAAACAACGTACATCGAAAAACAAAACGAATACCGAAAAAACTAAAGATGAAAAAAATATGTTATATATATATACACCCATGCTTCGCTTTACGGCCTAGATACGTTCCACGAAACTTGGCCGCAAAGCGAAAAGCCGTATAAGGAATCAATTATTGCGCTTGCGCAAGATTGG
>JAFMTC010000199.1:30041-134549 GCA_018845635.1 Nicrophorus orbicollis
GAGTGTATATATATATATATATATATAAAAATGACCACAAAACAAATTGCTATTGGTATGGACAATCTAGTAACTTTGTTTTACTTGAACATTTTACAACTTGGTAATTTTAATGTAATTAATAAACACCTTTAATATAATAATGTAATGGAATACAATGGCTATGCTTGATGTTTTTAATAACATTTTTTATATCAGTTTTAAAATTAGTTAACAATATTCGTAAATAACTGCGTTCTGATATATTTAATCGATTTATTATTTTTAATTATAAATTAATAATGTGACTAAATCTTGCCCCAACCATAAAGAACAAAAAAAAGCTAATAATAATGGTTAATCTGACTTATTTTTTGCAAATTTTGAAATTTGAAAAATCTTCTTTATTTTAAATGTCAAATTCTCATTTAGTTTCGTTAATTCTTTCATCTTAATTTCAAATTAAGTCATCTGAATTTTCTAACGAATATCTTCTGTTTATTGTCTCAAGTGATCCATTTATTGTTGAATGTCACTAACGTATACTATTATTTCCCCCAAAAAAAAACAAGTTATATAAACAAAAATATAAAATATCTGTTCCGAGTTAATCCAGAAAAATTGTACCAGTTGGGAACCCTTGATCTATAGGCCTTGTAATATCGATAAAAAGTGAAATAATCGATGACACTTGATCATTCTTATGAACGATTTTTCTACAAGTAAAAAATGATCGCATTCTAAAAACTTAATTATTTTTGTTTCATGTCGCTTGCATATTTTTTATATTTGTAAACCTATTCCATTCCACTCACTATAGAAAACGCAGATAATCATTTTTTATAAGAAACATTTGATAAAATAATCTGGTTGACAACCATAACTTATATATATTGTTATGTATATATACATATAATATATATAATATATACATTATATAAACCTATAAAAAGAGTGTCGTAAGAATGCCGAGCCAACTTTATTATATTAGTTGTTATGGCGATGGGTTCTGTCTGCGCTATCAGCCGCAAAATCCGCTTAAAACCAAAATGTATTGAAATGTTAAACACTTACGCTCTCGCCATTGTTAAAATGTACGATGAAATTTTTGCCGGGATCGGCAATCCTCTGCCCGTAAACGGCCTGGAGAAAGTCCCTAAGATCGTTGGCCCTCGGACTGTGCATAAGCACTGATATGCTATCCAGGAATCTGCAATCAGACAAAGGAACAATAAAATAATTAATTAAAATTCTCGAAGAGCGACGCGAATTTGGCGGCAGTTTAGAAAGAATTGTAGACTTAGTCATCAGCAACAGCTTTTTCTAGGAACGGAGATGCAATAATGGAGTAAATGTTGCGAGCAATAATACTGAGTGCATTGCAATTTGTGAATATCATATAAGAATCAAAATAGAATTTTTATTTTAAGATCGGACGTTTCTAATTACGGATACTATGTGAAAAGAAGGTCATTGCATCTGTAAGTGCGTCCATCACATTTTTTTGTGAGCAAAATAAAAAATAAACGATGTCATTGTTATATTATTATTTTTTTTATGTTATATTACTATAACTTTTATTACAAATTTTGCCAAACAAATACATAACTCTAAATTTTAAAGTACTTTTCACATTATTTTATACCTTTCATTGAAAATAAATACACCATGCAATAAGTATCTGCCTAAGAAAAACATTGTAATGTATAACCGATTATTGTTTATATCATCTCTTATTATTATATTCTTTATTATAAGTACGTGATCCTTACGACGTTCATTTCCATTTAGGAAGATTCTTATACTAATACTGTATCATACACATTTAGTCTAATCACATAATGATTAGTTAACAATACTCTTTATCATAAACCGAGTCGACCGTTTAAGTAACGATAAGACTGCAGACCTTTTAGCACCCTATTGTGACTATTTTTATTATTACCCAATGTTAGGATTAGTAATGTACATATCAAAGTGGGTAACTTTCCACTCACGGGAAAAACTTATTCCCTACCCCCAAATATACTGATGCCTTCTTTCATATAAGACGACACTTTAATAATTATGAGGAAGTCTTAGTCTTCCAAGAGTAGTTTTAGCTAGAGTAACTAACGAGCAACTTAAGAGAAGAATATAACTCTTAGTTAATAAAAACATAGGCTGAAAGACTTAGGTCACTAGACTTTAGTCACTTTTTGTGATTAATAAACATGATTATTATTAAAAACATAAGATTAATATTTATATAGTAGACTTCTCAATGAAAACACTCAACTGTACAAAAAAAACTACTTAGAATATTCGCATTTGATATTCATAAACCTCTCAAAGACTCCACAACTACATAACTACTATCCACAGTGTTCAGAAAATTTCAACCCTGGTACACAACATATTTTTTAGTAATTCATCTTTATTCATCAATTTACTTTTCTTGAAGAGAGATACTTTTCTACCAATGAACTCTTTTGGATGCCATTTTTGTAGAACGATTTGTCTTTGCACTTTAAATAGGTCTCAGTTTCGGCAATCACTTCATGATTTGAGCTAAATTTCAATTTCTTACACACCCACTTCGAAGCAACATTGGTATAATCAAATTAATGTATTAGTTACCTTTCAAAATTATTTAATGGACATTTTTTATATTTTTCCGAACTACCGACTTTAGGAGAATATTCAGCATAATCGGTTTTCGTACGACGGCGTTTACATTCAGCATACGTGTTAATAATAGTTAATTATTCTGGTGCATTCTCCGTAACGCTTATCAAATCACTGTTTGACTTCAACGGTATATTTTCACAATCAAAAAATAATGTTTAACAACACACGAAATTGTTTTTAACCATTGTTTTGAAAATTACAAACCTGGGTTACTAAAACCAATGTAACTTGTAAACTAATTGTCAGAATGTTCGAAGCTTGATGCTATCCAGAAATCATATGGGTGTATTAAAAAAATATTTTCTTACTTATTGTCACGTGTCAGTATATGAAGATCTGATTTGCAAGAATTAAATATATATTGAAAAGTTTCTGATTAGGTGCAAGTTTACTTACTAAATCTATCTAAAAATATAATCAATGATTTCAGGTTCGGAATACAGATTACAGGATACATTAGTACATTGAGAATTCCAGTCAAAATGACTGGAATTGGCATAGCAATGATACAAAATTACTTTTATTCTGAATAGATAAAATAGAAGAAGCCTTTATTATAAACAACACCCTTGAGGACACCTGAGTTAATCATGAATATCCAATATAGTGGATTATATTATTGGCTGATGGATATTATTGCTTTCATAAATCAATAAGTAAAAACTGTGAATTTTTTATTTTTACTGCCCTCGCCATGAGTCGTTCTCTTTCAGAAAAATACTTTTCAGAATAAATTGTTTTCACAATTTTCTTCTGTTTTTAATTATTTGATGATATTGTAAATTTTATGGTTGTTTTTTTTTATTAAACTATTGAATTTCTTATAAATCGTAGTTAATAAAAGCAAGAGCTTAATACATAGTCATCGCTGTGATACATAAGCTTTTAAATTGTCAAATTTCATTATAGTGTTTTAATACATTATAGAAAGCTAATGCAATACTTTTCATCTGCTATGGTGACAAATGTGACTAAAACAATCTCAATTAATTTTGACACAAGTTTCTCTTATAAAATCGTAATAAGGAATTGATATTGAGTATGCTATTAGTATGAACAGAAAGAGGCACTCCAGATTTAAGTTGTATTTTTTTCTATATATTGCATTTTTGAGTATGGTCCGAAAAATGCGAAATATTTACTTTGATTTTCTGATGAAGCAGAATATGCGAGGCCAGATTAGTGAAATAACAGAACAGTTGTAAAATAGAACCCAATGATAAATAATAAAAAATAAATTAAAAATGATCAACTATAACCAGTTGCTATAGACCATATTTTCTGTTTTTCGTTGTTTTGTTCTTACATTTTCTTGGTCTACCGGTCAGCATTTATTAAATGTTGATATATAATAGTATTTGTACATTATGTGCAGTTTTTTGTACTAAGAGATAATCTACAGAACAGCTCTGATTTCAAAGATTTTTACATAATACTTTTATAGGAACGAATAGAATGCATTGAGATAATAAATCAGTCATAAAAATATATCCTTTTTACACTACACATATGTAATTAACCATAATCAGTACAAAAGACAACAATAATACTAGTAAAAAGGTTGGAATTACAATCTAAATCACAAAACTACAATAATTATTAACTTATAATAATATTTCAATATATAATGTTAATTTGTTAATTCCAGCATTCTACTTGATATGAATAATATATTGAAATGAAACATTCGAATAGTAATTTAAATGAGATTGAACTTTGAAACCCACGTACTAAAATAGTATTCAAAACCATAGATCGACATGTCTTTAATAACCACCTACAAAAATGACGCAATTACTAGTTTATATAATACAAAGAAGGTGTCTGCTATAATCGATGCAGTTAGTACATCATTATTCCATATAAAATTATATATAATTAAACCGCGCACATCTATGACAAAATTTCGACAATGCAAAAATATCAAGTCTAATTAAAAAAAAATAACATCATTTATACCGGAAAATTTTACAAAGGGCTATTGTCGACATTCTTTCTGCTTTTAATATAATATTTTTAATAATTAGCACATGTACACAAAATCTAAATTGTCTATTTTGATGATTTCCTGACATTAGTATTTCTGAGATTACCTTGACTAAAACAATCGTTAAATAGTTTTATTTAGTGTTTTTGCCAAATATCTTCAAATTGCAGTAAACAAAAAATGAAAAGATGCCCGAGGCAATGCATATTGCCAGATATTATTTTCGTGAACTTGCTACGCTACAAAGAAAGTCAAAACTGTTTCGCAGACAAATTGTGCCAAACCAGACCAACAAATATGTATATCAACAAAATAAATATTAACTACAACGTAACTAAATGTAAATTTACTTTAAATAAAATATTATATTATTGTTAATTTTGTATCAAAATATATGCTTTATCTAAATATATTACATTTTTCCAATTAATGTTAATATTCAAACGCCTTTTGGATTAACGTTCTTGTTCATAATTGAAATAAACTTCATGAATTAAAATAAACAAAAAATAATTAATTTTAGAAGTTATTGATTTAACAATATAGTTAATGTAATGAGAATGTAATTTACATAAATATTGTCTAATAAACAAAGATTATTTGAATAAAATATAAGAAATATTTGCTAATTTCATTGATTAGCATGAATTATACAAACACTCCCTTCGGATTTTATAAATTTCCATGAACCAGAGATTTTGTGTTTTATGTATGCATATTTGGAAAGACTTACACGCAAAACATACCAACATACTTAGTACCCTAACTCCCAGTTTAGTTATGTGAAAAATGGAGAAAATAGATGTTAGCTCATGCAGTAAATATGATGCGAGCGAGATTTAAGGTTTAATTTATCAATTTACACGTTTCATTCTTTTCGCTGTGGTTCATCCTACATTGCAAATTAGAAAGTAAATATGCTCGATTTTCTCAGCACACGCGTACAGAGAGTGGATAATCTTACTATTTTCGTAAATATTTAGGATTATCTGTTACTATTTTCATATTAAGTAACAGTGATGCTTATAATTAGGAAATGTTATATATGTAGTTCCACACAAATCGGATACTTGAATTAAATATAATATTCCATGTAGTACTTAAATGGATTGTACCTATGTCAAATGGAAATAGGAAAAATAACAATATAAAACTGTGAATCTTAGATGTGCATCGAAAATTTGTAACTAAATTATTTTCCAAGTTTAACTGAAGTTTCCTGTATGCAGTGAAACTGCGTATAAAGCTTCTGTTGTATTTTACCTGCTCAAATAATTATATAATCACTCATCAAATAGTCTTAAATATGAGATTTCGTCTTATTTAAACAATGTAAATCATGGATGATGTCATTGTTGGAAGGCCAGATGAAAGCACTTTGAAAATAAAACAAAAAAATGTTACTGATGCAATAATGCAAAATCATTTAGGCATAACAAATTTCAAAGATTTTTTGGACACGATATGTTTACTATGACCTTCGAGTAGAAAGTTAAACTCATTCTTGTTCATCCCTTGTTCATTAAAATAAGAATATTCTCTTAAGTAGATATTTCTTTCGTATTCATATGCGATCCATACATATTTTTAAAAATTCATATAGTCGTAGACTAAATTGTAGAAGCGTTCAATTAACAACAAGAAATCATTTATCTCCTATTAAACATGTTTAACATTTAATAAAATATACTATGAAACATAAAATAAATTTTAACCAATTTAAGGTAACAAATATACTAATAACAATTATTGCAACAACTAAAAAAAAATATATAAACTCAATACAATACTAATAAAGAAATACAAAGAAAAATAAAATATAATGCTATTGCTGCCCTAACAAATATGTTCTCGCTAATAAGACATCAAAAGGTCATTTAGAAAATGTTTGATGACGATAACAGATATATAATTTTGTACTAAAGAGTATTTAAATGGATTTTGGTGATTCAAATATCAAATTATGTTAAATAAATATACATTTATAATTAACTTTCACTCATTAACTGATTTATAATAAGAATATAATTGTATAATTTAATTAAACAATTTTGAAAAATAAACTGATAGTTTAAGTAAAAAAATATTCTCTATAGTACTATGTAGCAGTAGCATTTTATTTTCTTTTACCTTCGTAATTTCATCTATTTTTTTTTGTAATTGTTATTAAAATAAATGTTATTATTATTAAAAATATTCGAAGTTTCTTTAATTAATTTTATAAAACATTAGTTAATTTATGTAACACTATATTATTTGACGTTTCGCAAAAAACAATGCGGCCTTTCGTGCATTTTGTATAAAATATAAATAAATATATACAACTATGAAATTAAATTATTTGAAACCAAAATGTATTGCATTTCCTTAATACAAGATTATAAACAAATCATATTAAAATTTAGCTTTAAAAGTAATGTTAAAATATAGACTTTTCAATATTCAAGAATTACTAAGAATGGATCTTACTTGTAAAGGGCCTGGTGCCATGGAAGGTGACTCAACACGACGAGAGCTGTCTGGGATTTGGGATCGTGTCTGCAGAAACCAAATGTCCATTTTGATTCAATATCCGTCAGGACAAAGGAATAATGCTGTATAACATTGCTGAAAATACACAATAAATAAACTACAGTTAATCAATTCATGCACACAACTTATATATTTATAACTGAAAACCGCAAATATAGAATTAGTTAATCTGCAACATCTGTTACATTACATTCGCGTTAGAATATCGGAAAAAGAACATTAGATCAATTTGCTTTAGAAATGCGACCGGACGCGTGAATACGCCAGTTAGGAAATGCAATTTATTTGAAATCTATTGATATATGACCTACATATGCACACTATAGGTACGTTCGAATATGAACGGTCCAATAAGGTCCAAATAAATTTATTATGCATTGCATCCTGACAGGAACCAAATTAAAAATACAACAAACCAGAAATGATTCGTTGCGTAATATGCAGTGAAAGCTCGTGCGAAAGCCAATTTTGCAATCGCTGTTGTACTCCGGTCCTATTGTTACTTTCAATTTGAACGTGCATGCAATGTTCAAAAAGCAACACAATTTCTCTAATTTTATTAAAGCGACATTACCAACATTATCACTATGAAAAAAAAACAGAATTGTTACTGCAAATGATAAGATTGATAACAGGGTTTTTTATGCATACATAAATAAATACAATTTTGGGGTCAAATAATATTGGAAAAATTAACAATTACAATGAAGTTTTCCATAACTTAAGTGTAGTGAAATTTATACAAAATTCAGAGACTTAATCTTACAATAATATTAATGTAATTAATAATCCATTAATGTTAAACTTACTTTTCGAATGTGTAGGGGTATGCAAATTTGGGTACTGATTTGAGAACTTCCTCATCCTTGTAGTTTTCAGGAAACTGTTGTATAATCCATGCATCTTTATCGCTACTGGGCGGAACGATCTCGCAGAAACATTCAAAGAAATGACTGACATTGACTCTGCGAGAAATACCAAAAAAAAAACAGTTCTCAATAATGCAATTACCTTGCCGCTATATTTATGTGTTCCGCTGTAGACAGGAAATTCCTAGAGATACTTAACCGTACGGTACCTTAATCTGGAAAACATATTTAATCCAATGTGATTTAATTCATTTGACCATAGCGAACCAATGGATCGCGAAACAAGTAGTTGCTGTTAAAACACAAATATCGTCACAACGATGCACATATCCAATGGATCATTCGGTGGTAAGTAGAGACCCGACGAACTGTAGACGTACATACAACAAACACCAACTCGAGACTGTGAGACTGACAGCTACTGACAGCAGGTGAAGAAACACTGCCCTGCAAATCGGTGATTAATATTGACATTGTTTTTGCAGTTCGCTGCATTACCACGCATATCCTATTATCTCGCTAGATTCGCAAAATCTAAGTTACAAATAGGATTTTCATAGAAAATTAAAAGTTGTCAATATTATCATTGTATTTGATATTCAACAAAACAAACTGTAATAATAATAAGTAATGTTGGTTGCCTATGTAAATCAATTATTTTATGTTGGTAACTTTGGGCTTCGTTATTTAGTTACAAAAAAAGTTATTTGGTTACAAACACATTAGTTACAATAGTGAATAAAAGTGTGTTTAACCGTGACAAAATAATTAAAATAAACAAAGCGGCATAATATATTAAATTAATTACTTCTAAGGATTTTGTATTACGTTGGAAATATGAGCAGTTATCATGATCTTGAATTGTCGCAATCCAGCACTGAGAAAGAACATTACCATCCTTCATCATCAACATTACTATCAGACACATCTGATCATATCAGACGAAGAAGGTATTTCTTTTTTTATTATTCTGAATCATATATTTTCTATTCGACCGATTAATTTTTTAGTTCAAGTAGATCAATTAAAAGAAAAAAATTCGATGATGAGTTGGTTGAATACAATACTCCCAGCGTGTCCACAGGAAAAGTGACTGTAAGTGTATTCACCAGCAACATTATTCTAATAACAATTATCATTAAATATCAATTATCATCTCATTAATAGACCAATCGATCAAGAACCATATCACATAGTGATTTTACGATTGGACCCCCATCAACAACTCCACCAATTCCTGTGGTGCCAGCTCCTTTGCCACCAGTTGAAGTAACAAAACGTAAGAGCCTGCCTAAACCAATTGCCAGCAGTTCACGTCGCAGCAAGAAAAATAAGCCGCAGAATCAAATTGCCACAAAGGATTTGGGACGATGGAAGGCCACTGATGATTTAGCTTTGATTATTGGTGTACAACAAACCAATGACATTCGAACTATTCATCTGGGTACAAAGTTTTCATGTCGCTTTACAGTTCAAGAATTGCAACAGCGTTGGTATGCTCTACTGTATGACCAAGCAGTTTCTCGGGTTGCAGTTGCAGCAATGCGTAACTTGCATCCTGATATGGTAGCTGCAGTACAAGATCGTGCACTCTGGAGTACACAAGAAGAGCAGATGCTTTCTACTATTAAGTCACAATCAAATCCAAATGTCAATACGTTCTCGGACATGTTAGCACAGCATCCAGATGTATTTTATTCGGGAAGGACAGCGATCTCGCTGCAAAGGCATTGGAATACATTAAAAATGTATAATCTGCTGCCAGATCAAATTAGACAACCAATGCCTACTCCATACACAACGAGACCAGTTATGTTCTTCAGCGATACCGAGGAAATGATTCAAGATTCTGAACTTAATGAGCCCCCAGATGAAGGCTTGGATAGAGAATTGCGTTTACAGCAGAGAAGAAATACCAGAGAAATTAGGCAATTGGAAAATGAAGTGGGAAGGTACTGTCTAACAAAAACAATCATTGATTGTAAAAGATAAACATTTAACTAATTACAGATGGAATGTATTGGTGGATAGTGTCACTGGTTCATGCCCTGGCGAAATGGATTCGCAAACGTTGGCTGTGTTAAGAGGACGAATGGTAAGGTATTTAATGAGAAGCAGGGAAATAACTATTGGCCGTATAGCTAAGGGACATACAGTTGACATTGATTTATCACTAGAAGGGCCGGCCCACAAAATATCACGCCGCCAAGCAACTTTAAGGTAGGAAATTTTTAACATGCATGTTCTTATAATAATAGTACATGTATATATTTTTATTAGATTGAAGAATACTGGTGAATTCTATTTATCATCTGAAGGAAAAAGACCTATATATGTAGATGGCCGTCCTATCACAACTGGGAATAAAGTTAGACTATACGATAATGCAACAGTCGAAATAGCTTGTTTGCGATTCATTTTCAGCATAAACCAGGATCTTATCAGAGTTATACACAATGAAGCAGTAAGATTTAATATGCCCTAACTTTATAGATAAACGTGATATAATCATTTAACTAAAACTATTTGGAAATGTATATTTTTTTAAATAAAACTCACTGAATGTGACATGACTGAAAACGGATTTTCTAACGGAAAAAGGAATTGAACTGAATTTCGTATAAGCACAACTTTCACAATCTTTTGTTCAGAAACGTACCTGGCATCTTCCTGAAATAAGGTCTCTTTGGAGTTGCAGTTTTATGAAATTCGATTGTTGGCCGTGAGAAAGATTGAAGTTGTATCAAAATAAATACAGGTAATTTAAGTAACTGAAAGCTAAAAACAGAACAGCGAAAATATAAACATCGATTAAACAGGAACAGGTAAAAACGGAAAAAAATATGGTTCAGCGGCTAATTAATCTATTTTTTAAATTTATTTGTACTGTTCTGTTTTACTTATTCTTAGTTATCAGGCTATTGTTACTGATATTTAGTACATTATGAAAGTTTTTTACTTAAGAAGTTTTTTTTTGTATCAACAAATTAATAGTATTTTCTATATAAATTTCAATGTCGACAAATCATTTAAAATGACTACTTGGTAGAATTTTGTTGAAAAACCATAATCACTAGTGAAATTATATTTGCAAACTTGATAAAAATAATGTTGGGAATTTAATGTATGTATGGCAACGATGTTTGCGCCTTGTGCGCGTGTGCGACGCTCAATGCTTCAGTTGTATCAAGTTTTATTCGGTTCATTATTTTTGTACATGTGTGTGTGTAGAGTGCAGTGTGTTAACAATGATTGTTAATAAATTAGGGTGATCGGAGTTAATAAAAGATTCGATGATGGTCTTTGACCATTTTCAATTTAGTTGTTTCTCCATATTAATTAAGACTTTTTGGAAAAAAGACCCGTGGATACCTGAGAAAGCTTCAATAGTATTTGAAGCTTTCGAGGCCGTGTTCATGGAACTATGAACCTGGACTCGTTGTCTTTTACTTTGTCACAAATCAGTTATTTAGTTGCGTCTATTACCAAAAAGAACCAAAAGCAAGTCGTCGTCGATTTATATAAGGTGAGAATTACTGATCTGCGGAAATAAGAAACTATTTTTTTTCTTCCATACGTGATGACAAATAACACTTGACACCGCCATATTGACCGTTTTCGCTATTCATTTCATGCATTGTTGCCATCTCACATTACCAAAACATTTCAAAAGTGGTTTAAATTTTCCCCCGGATCGCTAATTATACAACCCCTAATATAATTATACTTAAAATTATTGCAAAATTGGATATGGACATATTCATATCTAATAGTTCTCAATATTGTTACATCTTCATGCAACATCTGGCAACTCCATTTGTTCTATTTCAGCAGTAAAAAATAACAAAAAACGTATATTTTTTACCGTAATCTACTTCAAATATATTTATAGTAATATTATGCTTTAAACAGAGTTAATTTTTACTGCAATAGCCTTCATATAATGAAGTTATTTATTTTTTATTTTTATCTATAGTTACTTTAAGACTGATAAAGTGCAATTTTGTAATGAATATATATTAGTTTAGTAATTTTATAGAAATATATATATAAATAAAAAAATGTTTGCTTTAACATACATGTTTATTATTTGATTAGCATGTTTAATTATTTAAATATGATAACAATTATTAGTTTTTCATCAGCAAATGAAAAGTTACAAGTTTTTGGGCAATTTATTCATACATTATTTGTTCTCATTTTGTCAAGTTATAAAATTGCTTGAATCATATTCGTCATCATTTAAAAACATTGTTTAATTTTTATAGTAAGTATTGTTTAAAAAATGCTTGATAATAATGCACCAACCCAATGTAATTAGATTTTCTTAAAATGATTTATAAATGCAAATTTCATGTTCCTATGTGAATTGGGTTGTATAAGCGAGTATTTGGTTGCGAAAAAGGGGCGCTGCCGTCAGTGCCTCTATTTATAGAACAAAGGTGTTTTGATTCGCATCCAGAGTTCTCCGCTTCATTTTCTCCAGTGTTTTGACGTTGTTGGTCGCTTTTATTTTGTTTAGTTTTTCCCCATTTGCATCCATTTGTGTCGCACGGTAGAGTATTTGTATTTTTTGTTTGTTTTGCGGATATTAATGTCACGATGGCATTGAAAATGCGAAATCGCTTCGATGCTTTCGTGTACAATAAGTGTATCGAGACTATTCTAACCGTCTGTGGTTTGTAACAGTTGGTGGATCTGCATGGGCTAGAAGCCGATCGTCACTTACTCCAATGCCTCTTTTCGTCGGTGGACTTCAGTGAAACGTCCATCAAGATTAGTGCAGCAACTGCTCACAATCAGGTGTTATTAGACTATTCCTCAACTCTTCTAAATAAACCAGCTCTAATAACGTCTGTCTGTTACATTACAGATAATCCATTAAACAATCAAAAGGTAAGCAGTGTACACTATTTTCGTGAAATATAGTTTTGTATTTCAACAGTTTAACCTCAAATATTTGTCAAAATAATTATATATATATATATAATGAAGAAAGCCATCTTGGTTTCACTTCTCTTTAAGTTGTAGATTCAAGCAATAATTTAAGTAAATCCTCACTTTGCATATATTAGATGAATTCAGAAATGATTTATTTATATTTTATATTCAATGCAATTGTATTTCAATATAATTTGAATTCATCTACTCCACATGATTTGTAATAACAAATATATGCAAATTATTGTTATTTTATAATATTATTTATTATTTTTGTTTATGGTTTTGATTGTATTTGCAGAGCCTGAAAATCGGACCTCATTTTTTTCAACAACTGTGTAAGTGCCTTCGCCTCTCACCTGTCCAGGAAGTAGTGTTCGCACTTGCCTTACTCCATTCGTCCAACTTTGACGTGTCGAGTTTGGCGCAGTTACATTTACGTGGCTGCGTGCCCAGTCTCGTCCAATCGTACATCGATACTGAAGGAAGCGGTCACCAACAAGAGGGTGGTCTTCATGAAACCACGCCCGAGGTCTTACATCTGATCTTGTCCCTGATTGAACATTCACCCAAGGAGGTCGGACTTTCCAGTGAAGTACACGCTGCCTTTCTCAAAGCTTTGCAACGTGACTTTCCTAAGGACTTCGTACCGATCGTCTTCGCACCCTCAGTATATTCTCAGCATTGCGAGCTTGCTCCTGACATCATGGGTTCGGAAGGCCCCGGTTTATCCGGGGGTATGATCGATACACCATTGGCCGATCTAGTATCAGAAATGGGCTATGGATTCACTTCGTCACTGGAAGAATGTAGAAATAATCTTGTGAAATTAAAACCTAGAGACATAACGCCCGCTCACATCGCGAGGGTCGTATCTGTGATGTGCCAGACGTTAACCGGTCTGGACCAATCACAGATGAAAGGAGGGCCAGAAGTAAGAAATACATGGAATATCGATGTGTTTGTGCAGGGTCTCAAGGAAGTAGTGCCTAACTTGACGTGGAGTAATGTGATTCTAGAATTAGACCACCCGGACTTTATTATAAAAGACAGACAAAGTTTAATTTTTCTTATCACCCTATTGCGACTGGGCTTGCAAACATCTGGTTTCCACTCTGAAACTTTCCCAATTGATCATCTATACCGACGCTGGTCAAACATTGAAGGCCAACTCAGTTTGGTAACGAACATCTTGAAAAACCCGGATGTGTTTTGTTTTGCAGATTATCCTTGCAATCCTGTGATTGTTGATGTTCTGAAAACTCCTCCAGAACTCGATAGCAAGGATCTTGCAAATTGGCGTTCAATGAATGTAATCGAGCTGCTGCTGACTATGTCCGAATGTGGCTGGTACACACAAATGCAAGAACTATTTAAATATCCTATGCAGGCTTGTCCCGATGTTCTCGTCCTTGCTCTGCTTCAAATAAACGGACCCATTACCATGCTCAGGCAAGAGCTTTTGAAAGCTCTGATACCTATATTCTTGGGAAATCATCCTAACTCTGCAATTATTCTTCACAGTGCTTGGCATACTCAGACATTAAACATAAAAACCATCATTATGCACTCAATGGCTGAATGGTATGCAAGAGGAGACTGTGATCAAGCTAGATTGTCACGTATTCTGGACGTAGCACAAGATCTCAAAGCACTGTCGATGCTGCTGAACGTGCAATCGTATCCATTCATCATTGATTTGGCGTGTCTTGCTTCGCGCAGAGAATATTTGAAATTGGAGAAATGGTTGACAGATAAAGTGCGTGAACATGGAGACACTTTTGTATCTGCATGTATAAAGTTTTTGCATAGACGTTGTCCACAAATAACTGGAAAACTTGATGATATGAAATCGCAAATGGTCTTGCCAAGCGAAACGCTGAGTACCATGATTTTCTGCATACAGTCCTGCATGCATACATATAATATGAGTCAGGAATGTCAAGAGGCCATTTTGACTATGTACAATAATTGTACTCTTCTACTTAAGAACAGACAGGCTCAACAACCAACAGCATCTATGTTGAGAACCCACCGAGGGATGGATAACGTACCTTTTAATCCAACAAACATAGGACAATTGTACAACACCAATTCCGTTGATTCAATTGGCAACCTCGGGACAAATTTGGCTAATATGAGTCTAGGTGGTGTGACAAATTCGGCATTTAATTTTACTAGCGGCTTAGGGCAATTAGTTCAATCACCTGGTTCACCATCGCGCATCTTGGGTACAAACAACAATTTCCCAATTATGCCACTGCAACATCAGGGACCTGTAGGAACTGGCGCTTCCCATGTTCCGAATGCCATGAATACTCTAAACAGAATAACGCCAAACCCCGGATTGGAAAAGCCGAGAGTTCAACAAGATAATAATTTATTCCCCGAGATTGCACCGAATGTTTCTAAAGACATTGAAGATGAAGCTAACAGTTATTTTCAAAGAATTTATAATCATCCACCCCACCCTACACTATCTATTGACGAAGTTCTTGAAATGCTGAAGAGATTCCAGGAATCGACTGTTAAACGAGAGAGAGAAGTAAGTTAAGATTTGTCTAATTATTATTTTTTTACATTTATGTGTTTTTTAGGTTTTCAATTGCATGTTACGTAATTTATTTGAAGAATATCGCTTCTTCCCACAATATCCGGAGAAGGAGTTGCACATTACCGCTCAATTATTTGGTGGTATCATAGAAAGGGGTCTCGTCACTAGTTACATGACGTTAGGATTAGCTCTTCGCTTTGTACTGGAGGCATTAAGAAAACCAGAGGGTTCAAAAATGTACTTTTTTGGTATTGCAGCTCTGGATAGATTTAAGACCAGATTGAAAGATTACCACAAGTACTGTGAGCATGTTCGAGCTATACCTCATTTTAGTGAATTTCCACCACATTTGCGAGAGTATGTTGAATATGGATTACAGAGTATGGAACCTCCATCTGCTCCGCAAGGACCGGTTTTGCCAGCGACCCTGGCTGCAATGCTAGGGCCAGCACAAGGATTCAAGAGTACTTCAGCAACGCCTACCGCTCCTAAGGTGAGCACAGCGGCCGTTGCAAGTTTAGGTAGCCGACCGTCCATTGCAAATGCAACAAATATTGACACGTTACTAGTAGCGACTGAAAAAGAAGAGAAAATCACATCACCTCCAGAGAGCCTTCAGGATAAAATTGCGTTTATTTTTAACAATCTAAGCCAAATTAATTTACAAAAAAAATGTGAGGAATTACGTGACATAGTTTCCGAAGAATATTGGGCTTGGATTTCGCAATATTTAGTAATGAAGAGAGCCTCTATCGAATTAAATTTCCATGCACTGTATTCCAACTTTTTGGACGTGCTGAAAGTTCCAGATGTTAATCGAATGGTGACAAGGGAAACGTTTAGAAATATAAAAGTGCTTTTGAGATCAGATAAAGTAATCGCGAATTTTTCGGATAGGTCTTTGTTGAAAAATTTAGGCCACTGGCTTGGTATCATGACATTAGCACGCAACAAGCCAATATTACAAATAGACATAGATCTGAAGAGTCTTTTAATCGAAGCGTATAACAGAGGTCAACAGGAGCTTCTTTATATAGTTCCATTCATTGCCAAAATTTTGGAATCATGTGCAAAAAGCAAAGTGTTTAAACCACCAAATCCTTGGACAATTGCTATTATGAATGTATTAGCTGAAATGCACCAAGAGCCAGATTTAAAATTGAATTTGAAATTCGAGATTGAAGTACTATGTAAAACGCTGGATATTGATATTAGTCAGCTTAAGCCAACGAATATTTTGAAAGATCCTGAATCGATGAGAAAAATTGAATATCAGCTTCAAACTCAAGCAAGCAAAAAGGATGTCGTTCAAGTAACTTCGCAGATGACTTTGCAAGCATCAAATCTGAACGAATCTGATATGCTTACCGGACAATCGACATCCACACCTCCTGTGCCACAGAACAATAGCACCACACCCACATCGTCAGTTGCTGCCCCGGAACCAAGATTTAGTTACATGGACATTCAATTGACTGGAACAACTGCTATACAAACACATGTGACTATCAGCCAAAACATTGTTTTATTCCAAAGTCATCCGCAACTTAAATCATTGGTCAAACCGTCCGTTGAAAGAGCCGTTCAAGAATGGATTATTCCAGTTGCAGACAGATCCATTAAAATTGCATTGCAGACATGTGAACAGATTGTAAGAAAAGATTTTGCTCTCGATCCAGATGAAAATAGAATACGTACCGCCTCTCATTATATGGTACGAAATTTGACGGCTGGAATGGCGATGATTACATGTCGAGATCAATTACTGGCATCCATTAATTCGCAAATGAAGATTGCCCTGCAAAGTGCACTTATTAGCGCAACTCCTCAACAAAAGGAAATGATGGAACAAGCTGCTAACATTATCGCTCAAGATAATATGGAATTAGCATGTGCTTTCATTCAAAAAACTGCCATTGAGAAGGCAATTCCCGAAATTGACAAACGTTTGATGAGTGAATTCGAGTTGAGAAAAATATCCAGGCAAGATGGAAGGCGTTATTGCGATGCGTTAGCTTTAACATACCAAGCCGAGAGAATGCCAGAAGCCATACGGCTTAAAGTCGGTGGTATAACGAGCACCCAGATGACAGTCTATGAAGAATTTGCACGCAATATACCTGGGTTTCTTCCAATATCAGATCGTGATAATAATCTCTTTATTAACAAACCTGCTGTTAACTTGGAAGTTACTGTACAACATCCATCAACGCCATTCCAGATACCTCCAGCATCTGATGAAATGGCGTCCCTATGTGAAAAGTTAGCACTTGACGTCGACCAATTTATTCAAGCTACAAACGGTCAATCCAATTATGCAGTCATGAATAATACCATGATAATGATCCGCGATTGTCTTATGTATACCATGCACAATAGGGAATTGGGTTCATCATTAGCAATTGTTCAAAAGGTAAACTTTAATCAAATTTTGTGATTACATTTATTTTATTTTTCTATTTTTAGTGCGTTGAGGGATTACAAGATACCGTTGTACAACACAATGAGCACGACGTAATTTTGAAATTTCGTGAAATTATTATCAGAATCTTGAAATCTTTGCAAGATCCAAGGGCATTCGGACAACAGTGGATCATCAAGCAAGTGACAAGATATGTTACCGAATTTCGAGATGATGTCCGAAGTAACGAAGCAGCAATCGAGACACTAATTCGGGCCGGTTTAGTTAATATGCAGCAATTTGATCTATCTTTAGCTCAATTCATGGAGAATGGACCGAATTACAGAGCATTAAATCTTGGTACCACCCTCGTACAGAATTTGGTTATTGAAGATCGTTCCAGTAACATCGGCGAATCCGATTTTTATAATACGATCGATATGATGATTAAAATTAATCAATTGATTAGACAACCGCCAGAGACATTGACGAATATGTTGGATATGTTGAAGCAACATCACGATCAAGGCGTTTTTCTCGGAGATCGCACTACCGGTGGTCCAATAGTACACATTCATAATGGAATTTTACAAGTAAGTTATAGGGTTCAAGTAATTTTGTTATACTGGTACTGATTGTTTGCTTGTTTAGGTTCGTTCTGCGCCAAATTACGAGGACCCACCGGGATTAGTGGAAAAGACTGATTTCCTAATACGCGATTGGATTTCGGTTTACAATTCTCAGCCGACTGGTCGTGATTCAACTAAGGCATTCAGTTTGTTTGTTCACCAAATGAATTGTCAAGGCATTCTTAAAACTGATGATCTGATTACGAGATTCTTCAGGCTGTCCACTCAATTGTGCGTCGAGTCTGTATATAGAAATATGACTGACCAAAATCTGACTGGAAATCACTTGCGAGTTAAGTGCTTTAATACCTTGGATGCCTTTGTGCGCCTAGTCGCGCTCTTGGTGAAACATTCCGGGGACAGTACAAATAGTACAACAAAAATACATTTGCTCAATAAAGTACTTGGCATAGTCGCTGGATGCCTACTCCAGGATCACGAGCAGAGAGGAACCGATTTTCAACAGTTTCCATATCATCGCATATTTATTATGCTTTTCTTGGAGTTGAATGTTCCAGAACCAGTTTTGGAAACTATCAATATGCATGTGCTCACTGCATACTGTCATACTTTGCACATTTTGAGACCGTCGAAAGCAGCAGGATTCTGTTACGCTTGGTTGGAATTAGTGTCACATCGTGTATTTATGGGCAGGATGTTAGCTTCGACGCCACAACAAAAGGGCTGGGCTATGTACGCTCAATTACTTATTGATCTATTCAAGTATTTGGCTCCATTCTTGCGTAACGCTGAACTCGCCAAACCCGTCACCATGCTGTACAAAGGAACTTTGAGAGTGCTGTTAGTTTTGCTCCACGACTTTCCCGAGTTTTTGTGTGATTATCACTATGGGTTTTGTGATGTGATCCCACCGAACTGCATCCAGATGCGAAATCTGATTTTGTCTGCTTTCCCAAGAAACATGAGGCTTCCCGATCCGTTCACACCGAATTTGAAAGTTGATATATTGCAAGAGATTGCTTTCGGGCCAAGAGTATTAAACAACTTTTCCTCTATGATTACACCAATCACATTTAAGAAAGACTTGGATTCTTACTTGAAACTAAGGGCTCCCGTTACATTCTTATCTGAATTAAGAAGTAATTTGCAAGTATCCAATGAGCCAGGAATGAGGTATAATATCCCTCTGATGAATGCGCTAGTTCTCTATGTCGGCACTCAAGCGATCGGCTTCATCAGGGGTAAGACTCTTACTCCGAACATGCAAACTATTGCTCACAGTTCACACATGGACATCTTCCAAAATCTTGCTGTCGATTTGGATACTGAAGGAAGGTACCTGTTCCTGAATTCAATTGCGAATCAACTACGGTATCCTAACAGCCACACCCATTATTTCTCGTGCACACTGCTTTATCTATTTGCTGAAGCTAATACTGAAGCTATACAGGAACAGATAACCAGGGTTCTCCTTGAAAGACTCATTGTGAATAGACCACATCCTTGGGGACTTTTAATCACATTCATTGAACTGATCAAGAATCCTAACTATAAATTCTGGAATCATGAGTTTGTCCATTGCGCTTCAGAGATCGAAAAGTACGTCTAATAAATTATACGTAAGCAATACCAATTACTACTTTCTAATTTTCTTTTTGTTTTAGATTATTTGAATCTGTGGCCAGATCGTGCTTCGTCCAGAAAACTGCGATCCAAGCTGAAGGAGAGCTGCAAGAGTGATAGTCGATAGTGATCTTTATTATAATTACGGAGGATGTATTAGTCGCGCATATTGTTTTATTTTCCTTTTTTTAATCCATTAATTATTTTTCCGTTTTTCTACGATGAAAGTTCGTTTCATTTTTAATTCTTATTATTTAAACATTGCTGTTCCATTTGGCAGATTATTTTTCACTTCCAATCATTTTCCTTTTATATTTTGGGAATTTAGTATTTAAGTAGTGTAGATATAATATAGATTTACTAAATAAAGAAATGTAATATATATTACATAGGTATTTTTAAGAAACTTTTCATGTAATTTGTAATTATATAAATATAACAAGTAGCTGTAATAAATGGTTTTCAATGTTTTAAGCAGACATTTTATGTTTTTTTTTTTATATAAATTATCTTGTTCTGTGTAAATAAAATGTGAGAATATTTTGATTCAAATTTTCGGTAAGAGAAAAAAAAAGTACAAAATATTGTTGTTAGATGTCGCTTAATTTTTAAGAACTTTTTGCAATAAAATTAAATTAAAAAAGTATTTGAAAGATATTTCTTTTTGAATGTTTACTTCGCTCTGTCATTTTTGAAATTAATTAGTAATCAAATAGAAATGAAAATATTCTTGTACCTGCCAATATGTTGCCTTCAATTTATTTTCATAATTAAAATTTCAAAAACTAAATAATGCAGAATATAATTTCAAATGTCGGTACATAAAAAGGTTCTTTTATAAAGCACGAGAAAATAATTATTTTAAAACATCGAACAGCAATTAATTTACTACAAATATATCAATATTTATTATACATAGAAATATCAATCCAAATACGTTTTTTAGATATATAAACGAATAGTAATTTTGTCTTTGAAGTTGGATTATTATCGAGTTTTAATGTATTAATAAAGCAGGTAGATTAATAAAATATAACGATATAAAGTGACGTCGATTTATTTATTAAGATTTTTTTTGTTTCTTATTCTTCTTACTGCTTTCAATTTCTGTCAATTTATGTTTCGTCTCAATTTCAGAGAGTGGAGCAATACTGAATCCTTCAATATGCGGCTTAACTAATTGCAGTATGAACTTCTCATGTTGAATGTTCTTTGAGTCTAGGGTAAGCCTGACAATTACAGGATCAAAAGCATGCAACACAATATCACCAGACGTTTGTGTTTGATGTTCTTCATCGTAAGTAAATGGGGATTTCTTGCCTTTTTCAGAAATATATAGGGTGCATTCAAGACCGTATTTCGGTATCAAAATTTGCAACGCGTTTTTTTTCACAAATAGAACGTAACCCTCTTCATCTTGCAATTTACCTCGGAAGAACAACTGAAACAGAAATTATACGTTAGTTTACAGGAACTTTACATATATTTATATCGGATTTAGTGAGATAATATGTAATAATATTATACTGACGTGAGTGTTGAAGGCAACTGAAGCTCTTCCAGCGTATTGAGCCATGCGATTTCTGTAATTTAAATTTTTACACAGATCAGTGGATTTGTGTTTATCTAGTAAATCTGGGTAAGTGCAATCCGCACCAATAGCCACAGCTAATAGACGATGCACAATAATATCAGCATATCTCCTTATTGGTGACGTGAAATGCGTGTAAAGTGGTACAGCTAGGCCATAATGGAAGTACTCGTCTTTTTGGTACATGCCACTGCTGAAATATACGGCTTGCATCATGCAACGAGTTGCCAGTATTCTTAACATCGTATTCAAAAATGGGTTATCTTTTCTGATAGCTTCATCCAGTGATGTGGCTAAGTTCTTGCCTGAATCAATTTTAATATTGAAACCCTGCAACATAGATTAAGAACTAGATTAATAAATTTGTAACATATAAGGTTGACATTTTACCAAATGGTTTCCTGCCTTGACCAAAGGATCGAAATTATTTGGAGGAGGTGTAGGATGCCGTCTGAGTAAAGCGCATTCTGGAAACTCCTTCAAGATTTTCTGAGCCACGCTTATATTAGCTAATAACATGAATTCTTCTACCATCGAGTTAGTCTCGAACAGTTTCTTCGCCTCGACACTTATAGGGTCATGCGTTTCAGAATCCATAAGAATTTTAACTTCAGGGGAAGCAAGAACCAACGCACTATAACAATATTAATAAACATTTTTGATTCAAATTAACAAGCATAAAGGTGTACCCTTTATTCAAACGACCCTTTTTCAGAATTTTCGCTAAACTGTTCAAGTTTCTCAAGGACTGCGCTATTGAGTGCACTTGGTGCTTGTCGTCTATAATCATTTGCGCTTCCTCGTAAGTCATCGCTTTTTTAGATTTAATTATACTCTTGTGGAACCTAGTTTCCAATATGTTTGCCTCTTTATCCATAGTCCAAACGCATGAGAAAGCGAAGCGCTCTTCGCCGCCTCGCAATGAGCATAAATTTGAGCTAAGCAATCCAGGGACCATATCAATTCGGTTGTTGACAAGGTAGACGGTCGTGGCCCGATTCGAAGCCTCAATATCCATTGCATTGCCAGGGCGAATAAAGTGCGAAACATCTGCGATATGGACTCCTACTTCAAGCTTATCGTCTTCGATTTCGCGACAGTGCAATGCGTCATCGATGTCTGTACAACCGGGAGGATCTACGGAACAAATGTCCAAGTCTCTTAGATCTACTCTTGCAGCGATATCCTAGAATTAGAAATTGTGAACTTCAAATACAATATCGCAGTATATACATAAATGAAGTACGTATAAAATTTTACGTTTATAAATAAATACAAAATTAATTCTAAAAATCTCAAGTTTTTTTAGGAAACACTTACCTCATCTTTAATAGTCCAAGGTAACTTAGGTAAAAAGCTGAGAACTTCTTCAGAGAACTTGCTATGTGGTACATCATGTTCCAGTAAGACAACTTCGTTTTCCGTCGCTTGATCTCCAATTTTACCCAAAGCTCTCACAAAATGACCCTTGAATAATTGAACATATTGAATTAGAAATGTATAGAAGACTTTAAACTATATATTACAGTCGGATATCTAGAATGTCTGGGCCAAGTATCGATTGCCACGATAATCTTCTGGGTTCGCAAGAACTCTGCTTGTCGAGTTTCTATTCTAACTTTAGGAATTTTACTATCTGCCGGAACAAATAGATGAAATAAACCATCCATATTACTTGGCTGCAAAATTCCGCAGTACTGGCGCCATTTCCTTCTAACGATGCCAACTACCATACCAGTAGGTTGGGCATTCGCTTTTTTTTGCGTTTTCTTCAGGACCTTCTCCTTTTCCAACACCTCGTCCACGCCTTCGGTAACACTCTCATCTTCCAAAACGATATCGCTAGGGCTAATCCATTCATCTTTGCTTAATATTTTTATAGCAACGAAATCCCCGTCAACAGCTCTGTTCAGTCCAGCTCGTCCCTGAACAATTATCTACAAATAATGGTTATTAATATTTTTTAAGTTATTGTATAACTTGTAGTAAATTACTGGTTCATCATATTCGTCAACATTAACTGAAGCCTCCAAGAAATTAGATGTGGATGCACGAAAAGTGCCTTGATGTAAACTACCATCTTTAATGCCTTGAATTATATCAACAGTTGGTAAATGGGGTGGATAAAAGTCATCAGAATCAACAACTGTGTGAAAATCTTTCCTTGCCAATTTATCTTGCAAATTCTTTGAATTTTCAAGATTCTTTACATAGTCAGTAACTAAAACAAGTTCATTCCATCATCTAATAATGAAAGTGAATTAAAATAACTTACTAGTACATGTCTTGATTTTTTCATTTCTGGCAGTATTACGATTGCCTTTATCATCAGTTATAAGTACAAACTTCTCATTTGGCAAATGCTTCATATACCATGTACATGCTTTCCTAATGCACCTATCATTGAAATCATTAATCAATTCACCTTTCTCTTGGTTGATATAAGTATCTCTAAAAAAGAAAGTCTATAGAAATAGCCTATAACATTTATAATATCAATATACTTGTGGTGGTCATTAGTGAAAATATAAAAGTGTCTTGTAGGATTTTCAATGATACTCATCAATCGTTTGTAAACTGGTAGTGATCGATGTTTAACCTCTTTTAAGACAGTATGTAAAATAATAACATTACCAAACACATCCTCCTCCAGAATGTCAATCTTAAATAATAACAATGAGCTTAGTACTAAAAAACAAATCACCTACAAATCTAACCTGATCCAAAATAATATTAGTATCCAAGATTATGTAATGATTGAACTTGAATAGATTGTTCTTATTTTTAAAACTACCTATGAGTGAAGTATCAAGTAGCTCACAAGATTCACAGGATTCCAATCCACAAAAGATATCATCACGAATATAGTGTTCGCGAATATTCTGCAATTAATGTAAACATGAGAATTATCCAATAAATTATACATTAACAAAATCTTACTTTTAAGTAGTTTCCCACTTTGTTCTTTTTAATGAAAGCTCGCGTTGAAAACATTTTAAGAAGATAAAAAAACAATCTTCTGGGTTATGTTTACAACATGCAACATTTATAGGTTATGCTGATGTCAGGGGACCGTAAGCAACCGTAAGTCGATGCAAGATTTAGAGGACAGTTGGTATCGTTTGAATTTTCATGCTTAGGAGAGAAGAAGAATTTTTGAGACAATGAAGATCATGTCAGTTTCGTCCAATCCAGTGTCCAGGACCTCCTAGTCTCTTCTTATTATTCTTATTAGCAAAAATCATGGTTGGTAGAAATGAGGGAAACGAGCAGTGGGAAAAGACAGTTGAGATTTCGAATCGAGGAATTGATTATTCATTTTGAAGAGCAGTTTGAATGTCCGATCTAGTCCGATGTTACTACAGCTGTTTTATTCAGTTTGACAGTAGCCACTAGACATCAGTAAAGTAATAAGAATCTCTATACTTCTTCATTTCCTAACGTTGGATTGATTTCTTTGAATTTTAAACAATATGGACGTGGTTACACCTAGTGTGGAAGGTATGCATTGTATTTTGTACCTCCTGCAATCATTTATATGTTGTAAGAAATTATAGAATATATGTGTAAAGAAATAGATAGAAGAGAATTGAGTTCCGATCATCTACAAAGAGGGTTGTGTTTAGTGATTTAGAGTTGTTATACAATTATATGATAGTTGAATGCTATGGGACTAAACGACATATACCTTAGGACTAAGTGCCTGGCAATTTATTTTTGTTATTATTAAAGTTTATTCATTTAAATTGTGCACATTATTTTAAATCTCACAACTTGAATTAGCACATAGGATTCTGTTCTATATTAAATGTATTTGGTATATTTTTTATAGGCAAGAAGAATCGCACAGTTTTTGATTTTGATGCAGAATATCAATTGCTAATCTCTGGTGGTAAGAAACATAAGAAGGATACAGCTACAGCAGATACAAACAATTGCCAAGAACCTAAAGGTATTCTGAACTCATAGAATGTTAATTACTGTTAAATATTTATTTTTGATATTTTTAGGACACAAGGCAAGGACACATTTTGATTTTTTTGCAGAATATGAAAAATTAGTTTCTGGTGGCAAGAAGGGAAATAAAACTAAAGCTTTAACAGAAGCAAGTACTAACCATCAACTTAAAGGTATAATAAAACATAATTTAATTAAATGTATGTAACTTCTTCTTGTTTTAGAAAAACCATTGCAAAAGAAACTTGTCAATAGCCAATCAAGACCCCAGAGAGGTAGTTGCTTTATTGTTTGTTACATTTTATACAATTAATATATTTAATTTCAGAAAATAAACAACCAAATAAAACATTGAACTTTGGATTGAAAAGGAATTTAGGTAAATTGTGCTTATATTTCAATTGTAAAGATGATTTATTAATTAAAAGATTATTTTAGATTTAGAACAGGACAGTAACTCACTAAAGAGGAAAAAGATTGATAGTGATGTAGTAGGTAATTTGCATTGTAATATGTAAGTTTTCATAAATAATAATTATAAATGATTTTAGAGAATTCTGCTCCGAAGTTGAGAGGAGCAATTAGTATTAATTCAAGTAAGAATCAAGTAATTTATTAGTATCTTCTCTTATTGTCATCGTATTTACTTTTCAGAATCTAGGGCAAAAAAGAAACTGTTCAGCAATTCCACTTCTGACATTATGAAGAGAAAATCATTAACTCCTGCATCCCAGAAAAAAAGAGCTATATTGGCTTTATCTCAAAAAGAAGTTGATCGTTGCTATGAATCGGATTCCAGCGATGTCGACCGGACTTCTATGTCTGAATTCTTAAAATTGGAAAATGAATGCTCTACGAATAATATGTCGCCGGTTTCAGCGCTTAGTAATCGATTGCAGCAAACAAATATAAGCAAGAAGGCATCTAAAAGTTTAACGGATACGATCAATGATATAACGACAAAATTAGAAAATGATTTGAAGCAGTTCAATCAAACATACACAAAAACAATGGACGAGGTCAAAAATCAACTGCTGAAACTGGAGGAGAGCAAAACCATATTTTATGCAGGATTCGTCCAGAGGATAAAGGAGTTAAATGATTTGAAAGGAAGTCAGTATGAAAATGAGGTCGAAAAAATTAAAAACATATGTACGCCTAAGCTGAAGAGTGAAAATTTAAGGGTGGCAACTTTAAATAAAAATTTAAGCAAAGCTGTAAATGTGAATAAAACGCCCGATCGGAATATGAATGAAGCGGTGAAATTGTACAACACTTTTAAAGGCGACTTGGGCTCCCCGATCCTAGATCGGGCCAACTTACAGACGCCGTTGACGTCTTCCAAGAGGTACGTCGCTGTTAAACTGCAGAAACAATGCTTGATGCTGTGTGATACTCCTTCAAAGAATTAGTTTGTTTCTGGTTATTTTTATGTTTTCATAATTTTCATTCTTTATTATTTATTTTGTAAATTTTTAACTATATTTTATAATAATAAAGCTAACAAGTAAAAATAATATTTAAAAATGTTTCATTAATAAATTGAAGAAAAATAATTAAAATATTTTTCAAACTATTTTAATTTTCAGATTTATTTATGACTACCAACATAAATTAAATTTCTTGTTTGTAAATTTAAATTTTTGTTCATCGTTTATTGTATTATTTTTTATATCTGAGAATAAAATATTATTTAAATACATCTTGCCACAATTGAAATGCTATTGTATTATTATTATTACACTTTTAAATAAATAATGACAGAAAAAAATCAGCTGTTTTTTATTGACTTTGACTATGGAATTTATGAAATTTTTAAACAGATTTACCTTTTGATTAAAAAATATGGTTTCAGTACTACGTTTCAAATTTATTAAATTTTATTGTACCTTAATAGTAGAAACTGAAAAATATTTCTTAAGTCCAAACGTTTAAATTAAAATATAAATTAATATATTTTTTCAACTCGTTTATAATGTGGTAAGCCTACTCCCTGAGGGACGGGAAAAGTTTCAAAAGGTACAAGGTGCATCAGGCTTTGCAGCTTACGTTATTTCGAGTCGTCTTTTTGGAAAAAAAACATTCTTTTTAATATAATCTAATTCATTTATTGTTCCATATTTGACGATTCATAAAATGTATGAATAAGATCTCGAGAGTTGTTTTGTGGTAAGAAATATCCCGTTGTTGTGAAGATTCTTGTATGAACGAGAACGAGTTGTAATGCTATCCATGGATAATTCATCTATGGCAGCAAGTCTTGAAACAATTTATGTAATTAGATACAGACGGATTCATGAAACATTAATATCATATATATGATTCTGGTTGTGAATCCTACATGCGTAACCAGTTTAAACGGAGAAAGTTATGAAATACAAATTCTCTTACTAAAAAAGGACAAAATAAATATTCTTTTAATTGTCATTAAAAAAAATACTTTTTTTACGAAGGGCACTCAGTATAATAACTTTAAAGAATAAAGTCCAAATATTCCTTGCTTAATGTGATACTAGGCACTACACCATCAGATTCGTATTATTATTAGTACCTTTTTTGAATTTGTAACCAACTATTCCTTTCTTTATGAAAACAAGACTTCATTTTTTGAGATAAGAAGTTACAAATTAGTATATTTATGTGTCTCCCTCTAATGGCATGACCGCAAATTAAAATTGGCTATATTATGAGTTTATTTGAGGTTATGTTTTGGTTTTACTAACGTCGTATACACAGCACTATTCAGTTCGTTTTGGTTAAGAAACACGTGTTGTAAGAAAATGTGAGTATTAGAAATTAGTGTTTTTTCGATTAGATTTTAAACTGTCTTGTTTTAGATGGCTAAGAGTTTGAGAAGTAAATGGAAGCGCAAAGGTCGTGCCCTGAAGAGGGTCCGTTATGGCGAGAAGGAATTAGCCAGATTGAAGAAGACTCTGGGTATTGACGAAACTAACAAAGAACCAAACATGGACCAAGTATCAGAGATAGCAACAGTTGTTGATGGTAAAACAGTATCCGAATCTAAAGCAGATGGTGATCAAATGGACACTACTCGTGAGCTGAAGGAAATCTACGACCCAAAGACATACAAGGACAAGAACGGGCAATACCCAGTTTGGATGACAAATAAACAGATCAAACAGTTGAAAACACAGATGCAGAAGAGAAAGAAAATTCAAAAGAAGAAAGTAACGAATAAGAAAAAGTGAAGAAAAGTATATTTATAATTAATATTCAGTCTAAAATACATTGATTGTAATAATGTATTTACAAATTTTGTAATATAAATTAATTGAAAGAAAAACTTATGATTTTCCAAAAAAAAAATGTGATGGCAGTGAATTTTTGTTTAGATGTTGCTGGTTATATGCAAATTTTATTGAATGAAGCGCATTTCTTCATCCGCTCATATCTTGCAGCAAGTTCGTCGATTTTTATTGTTTTCTTTTCTATTGACATCAATTTGTTTCTGAATAAGCTGAATTCATTTTTATAAGTGTCCTACAAAAAATATAAATAAATACAAGTTAATTATTATATTATTTAATTATTACCACATCCTTTACTTTATTTTTTATATTTGATAAATCTGTGTTGATAATGTTAATATTACTTTCCATTTCCATTAGCTGTTTATTCACGTTCACGTTATTCTTGTTTCCTTCAAATATCTAAAATGAAAAAAAAAAACATTCAAATTAACATATGTTAGTAATAAAAACACCTTTGACCCAACGTGTGGTCAATAAATTTGTTTAATAATAATATTTATAAGAAAATACATGTTGTAGATCAGCGTTTTCCAAACTGGGAGGCGCGGACTAGTCTAAAGGGAGCCGCAAAATTTAGTCACAGTGAACAATTTTCCAAATTACTGCTAAAGTTTTATTATTTTATGAAATGGATTAGGAAGGCGGGAAGGCGTCAAGTGGTTAAATATTTTTATGGGAGGCGTAGTATCATCAAGTTTGGAAACCGCTGTTGTAGAGACATGCTTTTCAATTCAGTTTTGATCAAGAATGAATTTATTATATACTTCTTAATTGAAGAAATTAGTTAATTAAAATAACTAGAAGACATTAACATAATATTACATTAAAATGTTTTTGTTTTATAAAAGCTTCAAGCTATTTATTACTAAGAAAAGTAAAAAATGATGATTCGTTGCTATTTGTTACTCGATATTTTTAAAATTTGGCAATTCTAATTGTATGAAAATTTATTGTATGTTAAAATTCTCATTTATTTTAATCAATCTTAAAAACAACGAGAAATCTATATAATCTGGTTTTGGTTATTTAATCCATATGTCCCATCTTGATTTTATAATTCAAGATCCTAAATTTTCAATATTTATTTAAACGGATTTATTGGAAAAACCTTATTATGGTATGAATTTTGTATAAACAACTAGAATTGCTATAAGTTAAATCCTTACAATTTCCAAATCGTGTATCCTTTGATCCAAAGAATCAAATTCCATTTCTTTGGCTTCGATACCTGGACCTTCATCTAAAACACAACAATTTTTAATCTCAAGCAAAATATAGAATACATGTCTATACTACTATGGCTAATACAGGATTGTCCATCTGAATGTAGCGTGAAATTTTCCCTGCACTCGCATCGGAAACTGCCGAAAGTGTTAATGCATTTCTGGTCGCAAGGTTTTTCCTCCTTGCATTCATCTACGTCAAGTTCACACGCGCTTCCGGAAAATCCTTTCTGGCAGACGCACGTTTCCGGTTTGGTGCAACTCCCGCCGTTCAAGCATCCCAGTGAGCAAACCGCTGTTGACAAAAATAAATATAGTACGTGATCAGGTGAAATCTAGGTCTCGATAAAAATCTGAAACTTATCATCTATTAAATCTACAATCAAATTGTTCATTTGACGCAATTCATTAATTAAATTAATGAAATCATGTAAAGAGAAATTGTATTATTTAATTGAATCAGATACAAGAAATACCAGTAATTTACGAGTTTAAATTTATAAAAAAAACTTCATGATTTAATGCGTGAAATATATCAAGCTTTTTACCAACAATTTATTAATTATATTAATTATTTAGTTTAATTAAAATTCAAAGAAATTTAAAATAAAAAAACTGCAAAATCAAATGCGTAAAATATATCAAGATTTTATCAACAATTTCCTGTTTGTGGCGCAATGGACAGATAATCTCTATATTCAATAAATCAATACGTTTGTGGATTGATAATTTTGCTATAAGTGACTTTACATAGATTACAGGGAAGTATAAAAATGTGAGCGAAATCATTTTAAGTATAATAAAAATCATGAATTTCAAACTTCTGCTTGGCTTATGCTTTGTCGTCATCGCACTTCAAGTAAGTATGTTAATAATATTTGTTAATAATGAAGTGGAGATGGACACCAAACGTTAGATTCTATAGACGCACTATATTAACAGTCTTTCTTTCTTTTTTAGGGTGTGATTGATGCTCGTCCTCAAAATGATTTTGATCTTGAGAAGGGACTGGGTGATGAGTTAAAGAAATTGCTCCAGAAGATTCTGGACATTATTAAGGATGCCTTGGCTAACGCCGCTGCCCAACTCGGTGAACTTATCGAAGACATAAAACGAAAAGCTGAAGAATTGGTTCAGTCCATCGTCGAATCTATTAAAGGAAAGATCGAAGAAATCCTTACTGACATCGATAATCTCATTGCCGAAGCTGAGCAGATGGGTGTCGATGTGACCGAATGCGTAAAGGATCAAAAGCAAGCCATTAAGGATATTCCCAAAAATGTCGTCGAAACTGGTAAGCAATGTATTAACAGCAATATTGAAGAGGCCAAAGAGATCGTCGAAAACACTATGAATCTAATCAAGGACTATGGTTCCAATATCGAATTATTGACCGATGCTTGGGACGCATGTGATGACTTTGTATGCAAAACGGCAGTGATCGCCACAGCCATAAAGATTACCGTCGACTTGCCGAAAGATATCAAAGAGAAAGTCACCCAAGCTATAGAATTTATCAAGAACATCGACGATAAATTGGTTCACTGTTTGAACGAAACCCTCAACTCGGCCGGTAATCAAGCAGAGCAGATCTCCAACGAAATTTACACTTGCATCCAGAGTAAAATTCCTCAATATTAGAGTGACTCAATATAATTATGTTCTAATAATTTGAATTATTAAATATTTACGTTTATTGCATCCATGACTCCTGTTGTTTATTTGCTTCCATCCTGGACAACACATGTATGTCGGGTATTTGCTTGTCTTCGATACTTCCGTGTACACAGTCTCGTAGACAACTCTAACAAAACCAAAGATTGTATAAAAATATCAAGCGCTTAATGGTACAACTGGTCATGCAATCACTCATAGACAATCTATATATTGAATAAACCCATCCATATGAATATACTCAAAATATATTATGTAAATGATAATAGATATAGAAACTTAGTAGTTCACCTTTTTTTTCTACAGATCTTATCATAGGAAACAATATATTTTAAAATACTTTTGTTTTTTTTTGTGTTACCTAAGGCTAACAGATGCAATTCAAAGGCATCAGATGTAATTCAATTTTGAACCCCATATCTATTATCGAATTATAATTAATATATTTTTCATAGATATCAAGTTTATGAACCAATTAATCCTAACTTATTCTTAGCTAACCTACCCCTACGTCCATATTAGAGTGTTCAGTTATAATTGAGTTTGATTGGTAATTAAAATGTTTTTCTAAATTTTTCTATAAAATTCTGAATATTTTCCTGTTAAAAAACTTGAATATTCATGTATAATTACTGATAATTGTGCCATTTATAAATATATTATTTGTAAAGATAAATAATTTTTCTAAATTTATGTAAACATTACTAAATTAAACAAATTATTCCATTATAAAGAAATGCATTAATATAATCTTTTTTTTGCTATACTGTGTCAACATAGGATTTTATGCGTAGATTTTATCAAAATGATTAGAAAATAGTTATATTGAGAATGTCGAATGTACAACTTTTGATATTGATTTGTTGTAAAAGTGATTGCAAGTAGCAAATTTTAGTATCCTATTGATATCATATTTACTTTATGCCGTTGCACATTTGGTTGTCGTTGCATCTCTGTTGATATTTCTTGTATGTTGGTTTGCAGTAGCTCTGTTTTGTCTTCACCGGTTTCTTCGGGCTAACGCAGACGTGTCTCCTGCAAATACAAACAATACATTTATTATAAGTCGCACAATGAAAGCAGTTTCTTTATTTCCATTAAAAGTTCACATTAATAAAATCCGAATCGTAAACATTTGTGTGTCGTAAAACGCTGATTGCAATTGCGAAATGGTCGGCCGGTGTGGGGGGGCTGTGATAACGATGGCCAGGGAAAAGATTGATTGAGTTGTAAATTCCTCCGGGCTAAGTGATATTGCCCATTGTGTGCGCATTTCAACTAAGATTTATGTGTTTAATTAGAAAGCATCTGCATACATGATGTCAGCTTATTTAAGATGTTGCACACAAAAAAGAAAGAGCGTAGACCCGAGTGTCAACAGCATCCCTCGTAAAACGCGCATTTTTCAATCTCTTCAGATCGTTCAAAAAAAAAAAGGTTAACAGTTCAAGAGATTAAGTTTAATCCCGCATGATTTTCGTGGACAGCGCTGTTAAAAAATAACCGGTATCCAGAGATGAGGAAGGAGTATTAGTGTGGACAATAAAGAGGCATATAATTAAACGATTGCCCGCTGCGGTTCCAGGCGCAAATCCAATTTGTAAATTTGATTATTTCTGCACAGTCAGCCGAATTGAAAGACGTGCTCGTAAATGGAGAAGAGCGAGTGTTGTTTGTGTGAGACAGAGGGAGAGGAAGGTAAAGAGAGAATAAAGGGAGGCGTAATTTGTATTTAATCGTGATCGTATCGTTTTTATACTTACCCCGAACAAATGCGCGCAAGATGAATGCGAATCGTAAAGAAAAAGCGCAATTATAGCTAGCGAAGGCGATCGTAAAAATTCAAACCGAAGAATGCCACAACAGAGAATCGGAGGAAAGAATTCACATAAATCTCTTTATTAAGAGTATTGAACTCTGCAGCGGTAACAATTAGCGACGAATAGGAATTTATCTCGTAGTTATGAGAAACGATAAATCATAGAGAATTGTATGTATATAGATTAGTTCATTAATCTCATCTCATACCGCGAATTGCACTAATAAATGTGAATTATTAATATTTAATAACTATCGAATATACACCCCTGGCACCATTATTTACTGACTGCAACAAGTCCAAGTATTTCAAACATATAATCTTCTTTCGGGCAGAAAGCCCTTTGTAGCAATGGCAATAATTGTGTTTTCTGTGTACACCCATACCTTGCTTTACTCGGCTAGATACGTTCCACGAAACTTGGCCGCAAAGCGAAAACGTGCCTTAATTGAAGAGGGTCGTTATAGCGAAATGCCGTATAAAGAGCGGCCGTATAGCGAGGTATTGGTGTATTTGCATTATTTTGCATTGTATTTTTTCATGTAGTTGTTGCAATAAATACGATAATAATATTTTCTTCAATAAGAAATTTAAAAAATACATTTAATTATTTTATTTAGATTCTTTTCCCATAATAACAATTTGTATTTACAATAAAAGGATATAAGACTACTATTATTTTATATGAAAAAGTCAGCAGTAAGAATCTGCATTATTTTACATTATAAATAAATTAAAGTAGGGCGGAAAGACTTATAAATGAAACAGGTTTTTTTTTTAGTTATTTAATTATTTAATTTCTGTATGAATCACTTTTAGTCTTTATACTGTTTATTAGCGTTACGATAAATCTATTAAATTAAAGTTTTGCATTCATTATATAAATTTGTGATTAATAAATTTACATGTAAATGTTGTTTTTTATATATTCCTTTCATAACGAAGAAAAAAAGATAATAAATTTAGTTATTTTCTTAATAATATTTCTATTATTTCTAACTGAAATTTTGAGATTTTGTTGTAAAGAGATATTTTGTTGTTAAGATTAAGATTGTTGATACTCAAACAAAAATCCACTTCCGATCTACATCTACTGAACAGTTGCTAAGAATCCATAATACCTTAATCATAGTTCCAAATAGTGTTATTGGACAAGTTGCTTCTGACTTTCCTTGCTATCGATTTTTCTTCTTAAAAAGTGCCCAAGATTTACTATTTATCTATTGACTTTGAGTTTTTATTTATTTTAACGTCATTTATACGACTATTTTTTGTTGTTTGGGATAGAAATCTAAAAATCGCCTTACTCGTCCGATTAAACGCATTAGTTTAATTATTAAATTAAGTAAAATTAATTGTAACAAATTAGTTCCTATAAACAGTGGCCATCATAGTTTTAGTCCTGTTGTTGCCAAACACGACTTCGGGACACCGAAATGTCTCGTTTTCATAAAAACAGAACATGTATTAATATTACAATAAAACGAAGTATAAACTTGTGAATAGCAGAAGAAGATAACCAAGTTACAGAAGGTGTTGATGAGTTATCGCTTATTTTTAATTACTTTACATTGTTGAGTGTAATTGCTTAAACACGCACCAATAATTTGAATTATGCGAATTTTCTAAACGTTATTGAATATATTTTATATTAACCCGACATTCATACACCTATAGAAGGAGTATTTTTTCTTACGATAAGTTGTGGACTAACGAAAAAATAAAGTTGCAAGTCCCCGTTCTTAAAGCAATATTAATAGTAAATTTACAAGAATGTAATACACATTTAAATATAATATACTTAATCAAATTTGATCAATATTTGATTTAAATGTATGTGGTCTTATGTTGTTCCACAGAAATTATTTATTTTCACGTGTTCATTTCCATACTTTTCATTAAAGTATTCAGTATTTTTGAATATATATACTACAACCTAATTACCATTTTGAGAAAAAAATAAAAAATGATCATGTTATTTTGTAACGTTGTAAATTAAATTATATTTGTATGTGGAAAAAGTATGTTGAAGATAAGTGTAAAGTGATCCGGGATCCGACTGTTACGAAAGACAGTAGTGTTTGTTGATAGTTGTGTACTATTTTTGAAAGTGAAAGGCTAAGGGGTTAAGCCAGATATACCGCCCTCTGACTAGGTCTAGTGCTAAATGCTTAGCCATTTATTTATTTTGTAGTGATATTTGTAATCTATCCAATCGGACATTCACCAAATCATCACGTCGTTGCAGACACTTGTTCGGAACCGTTGCCCATTGACAACTAATTCATTTAGATGGCTGCAAAGTAGCATGGTTTGAACCCGGGACCCCAAATTTTGCGAACGATGACTCAAACCATTTGGCTATGAGTCGCCATATTTATACAATAAAGTAAAGTTTATTGTTTTACTAGAAAAATAAGTGATGCCCATTATTTAATTCAAATACCGTAATCTGACACGCACGTAGGGACTTGTTTTAATATATATACATCAGACGTAATATATAAATACTAATTAGTGTAACATGTTATAACTAGAGAGTGTATATAATAAATAGTTGAATAATGTTTGCTTCTATAATGACGGTTAAAGCTAAATAAGTAATGTGTATTTATTAAATATGTCTTGTATATAAATTACAAATAATTTCAAAAGTTAAATATTCTATAAATCTTTCAAAGTTTTCTATCCGCGGTTTTAAGTACACATTTTATGGTTTAAGTGAAGTTCACGGCTGATGAAGATTGAAATCTAAAATTAAACAGATTTCGTTCGTGTTTAAACATTCTGAATTGTAAATACGGAGAGAGTAGTGTACGATGGCTTGCGAGTGGTGCAGCGGAGGATCGCGGCTGTTTGTTTGAAGATCTCGGCAATCACAGTGCGCTTCTTTCTCTCTATATATAAATTTAATTATCGTTTTCTCTTCTGCGGTTTTCCAAACGTTTCGGTGCAGGAAATAGTCTGAAGTGCGTGCGTACGAAATCAACGGGCCAGTGTGTATTTCGATGCACGACAGATTTACGATCTCTCGTGCTCGTCCACCTGCCGATACTTTGCGCTGCAGTACTTGAGAGTAGGAGAGTCTCGTTGCCCGAGAAAATAAGATGATGTAGAAAAACACGAGTGCAAATAGGAGGAAAAATTAATTTGCGTTGGAGTAATTTGCACGGCTCGATAAATCAACGTCCGTCCAATCAGATATCTCGCATTCGAATTATCTGCATTCTAAAGACTATTAGTATTTATAGTGGCTCAGTTGCAGGAAAGTAAGTTAGCGCACGCGAGACCAGCCTTAAAACGAAAGCATCATATTTATAGATTAGAAGTATATTTAGATGCGGTTAAGGTAATGCGAAGTGTCTATGGGCAATTATAATGACTGATGATAAAGAAAAACTGGTCGAGGATGAGGATGAGGATGATGATGAAAAAAAAATGAGTAAATAAAATGTGCGTACATGGCAATGGTCGAATCATTTGCATTCCGAGTTGCATTGAGGGGGCATGGAATTATATTTATTATTATGCGAGGGCCCCTGGGCGTGTGGGTCTCGGATTGCACAAAGGTACATACGTGCATTCATATTATATACAGCTTCAAGCCGAAGCACAATTATTTTTCATGCGTAAGACAGCGAGCCGAAAGAAAGAAGTCAAGAACAACAAGCAGAACTTGTTTTGTTTGTTTCTAAGCACACTGAAAACATCTTTTAAATCTCTTATATGATTTATTCATTTGCTGCGGCGAAAACTGCAGCGCGTATATCAGACTTGCTCGAGCTATATTTATTATGGATGAATTTAGTCGGTACAGCAGAAAGAAATGTTTCGTAATACGGACAAATGTTCGCGTTTTAACTCTTCTATCCGATTGAAACTAATAAAAAATACATTTCATCTAGAGAAACACACAAAATGAAATCAAAGTATTAAGACTAAGATGAGAATAACATATGTTTTTCAATTTTATGATTGATTATTCATGATACCAATTATGAACAAATTAGATATATATTTTCTTGCGATATGTATACTAAACCATTATAATTAAAATTATAGTGTTTTAGGTATTACAAAATTTTTATTGTTATTTATTTAGTGTTACACAAAATAGTAATCATATTTTCAAATAAATTAATAAAATGTCTGATATGACAATATTTTCAAACTTAATATTTAAATGAAAACTTAATTAGCTCTATTCAGTATGGTGATAAATTTAACAAAAATAGAAAATATACAACAAACCATATTTAAGTGTATATTTGTTCATCAATTCAAAATTTGTAATAACCAAAAAAATAATAAAATTCAATTTGACACATTATATAACTAAAAAAGAAAAAAAACTAAATTCTAAAAATAATAACTATGCAATTAATTTCCAGTTTACACTGGTATCGCGCAATTGTAGGTCATTGAATAGTGTCATTTGTCACGGACCAGGAGGGCTTCTACCAGGGTGCGCAGGCATTTGGATTTGAAGCGGTGAAGAATTTCAATGTTGGAATATTACATATAAAAGTACTATATTACATATGTACAAATTAAATAATAGTGTACAAATAATTTCCAGTCAACTGTATAAAGAAGAACTTATCAAATAATAAAATGATATCTGTAAAAATAAAATATAAAAAATATTTCAGTAAAAAATTGAAGACATATTACTGAATCACGAATATAATAAGAAGTATCATACTTGTAGAATACTTGTAAACTTTAGCATTGTGTCGGAATTCAGTTGTTGTATCTACATATTTAAAAGCTTCAGGAAAGTCTTAAAAACTGGAGAATTTCGGTTAATGAAATGAATCATATTCACATTAAAGAAAGACAGCTTTCTGAAAGTTAGACTAAATAAACTCTGAATAAATTGCAAATAAATCTATTAGACATAATAAAAATTAATATTGAATTGAATAGAATACATGTTCAGTTATACCTAAAACATACGTAATTATTGTAGATAGAGATAACATGTTTTAAACTGACATGATGTAACATGTAACAGTACAGCTCATTTGGCATTCCTACATAGTGGGAGGTCAAGAAATATTATGTCGTGAGAAATGGCGAAACGTGCTGGAAAAATTTGACCTAATAAATTTTTTTTTAACAAATTTATCTTTAATTTTAAGTACATTGTCACGTGTCATTGTCAGCTTGTTAGTTTAATATATTTCACAGTTCTGATCCAATAAATTGGATTGTTGAATACTTTAAATGATAAATATTATATTAAATTTCAAGAGAATAATATTTTTCAGTCATATTTGGTCGTATTTAAGGCCAATAGAGATATTATTATTAAAGTTACTACTTTTAATAATAATTTAGAAAACTCGCTCAAGAAATTTTAACTGAAGAGATTTTTATAAGAATGTGATATGTCATTATCATATGTCTTTATAGTTAAATAAAAAAATGTTAATAATCATTATTATGATCCATTCATCTTGAAGTTAAAAACGAAAAGAAATAAAAAATAAATTATTTTTTACCCAAAGAAAGTGGCAGTTTGCAACATTGTATTGATTTCAAAAGTTTTACAATTTATGTCAGTTTTAAAATAAACTTAACTTAAATTAATTACTAATTAATAAAAGGTAATATTATAAAATATGTATATGAAGTAAACATATTTCTTGAGCAGAAAGACCTATGGTCTATAGCTCTTGCAGCAATGGTAATAAATCCTTTTTCTTATAATTGTAGGAATGTTGTATTATTTTGTTCACTGTTACAATAAAAATAATGAATAATAACAATTTTCTATGTGAATTTCACAATTGTAGTTAGTTTTGATATTTAATTAATGCATAAACTATCTGACATTTTAATTAATTAATCTTAATTTAGGTTTTTATTATATAAATATGTATGTCATGTCGAGCCAGCATTCTAATTTATACAGGTCAGTACTAATAAAACTACTTTATATAATGAAAAATTGTTCAAACGGAATTTAATCCTTGAAGCATATGTAAATTCATTAAAAACATTTAATATTAGAATGTTAAATTAATTGATGAGAATGAAATAGTTTGATAAAAAAAGTAAATAATAATTAGAGAAAAACGCAACTTAACGCACATACAAATATATATTTTAGCAATTTTTTTATTTTTTATATGTAATAAGCTATTGACTTAAAGGTGAATGTATAGAAAATAAAATCAACAAAATACATCTTAATGATAATATTTAATGCAATCGGACCCGCTCACATTCCCGAAAATCGAATTCCCGACAATCATATTCCCGACAGTTGAGATAACTAATGTCGAGAATTCGATACAGTCAGGATAACGGATGTCGGGTATTTGGTACAGTCGTGATAACAGATGCCGGGAATTGAATAAAGTCGGGATAACAGATGTCGGGAATTTGATACAGTCGGGATAACTGATGATGGGAATTCGAATGTCGGGAATTAAATACAGTTGGGATAACGGATGTCAGGAATTTGGCTATTGACTATAGGTCTTTCTGCACTGTAAGACTTATCAACATGTGTTGATAAAGAGATAACTTATTTTAAACATTAAAGTTGTATCGTGCGGAACGACGAAACGTGCATAGGTTTATATCACTAACTAAATGATGATTTGATAAACAATTACTTTTTACATTTTAAATATTTATTTTGACATTTATTTAGTTACCGCCGGTCCTGATATACACTCAATTATTAAACATTCTATGTACATATTATATTTTCAATGTTTTTTTTTTCAAATTTCGCTAATTATAAAGATTGCAAAGCACTGATAAAATCGTTGATTAACTCTTCAAAGCAGCTAACATATTAAGATGCTTTTAATATACATATATTTTAGAAATATATGTATAATAAAGTATACACTAAGTTATTAATCTTATAATAATAATGCTAAAGAAGAACCTTTCGAAAACCTGTGGCGAAATTAATGATACTGGTAATATGCCAAACAAAAATCGGAGAGAAATTAAGTCACAGGACGATAAATCATTGATGCAGTTCAGATAACAAATGGAGCGACACTTAATTACTTTTGTGATGTATTTTCTGGGAATAAAAAAAGTGTAAATGAAAGATACAAAATAAATAGTTGGATCATAGTTCAGGTAATCGGTTATGTCATTATCCCTATCTGCTTGAAACCGGACTAATTGAGGAACTAAATTCATACAAAAATAAATCGTTCTTAAGAGACTTGATTATATAAGGGGGATCCTTTTTTGTATAGAAAAATAATTTTTTGTACTTATCTTTTAGAATTTATTTTTACTTTGCTTATTAGACATTAGTTTGTATTCAAATATTTGTATATTTTTCTGAATTAATGCTGAAGAAGAATTATTTAATTGGCACCTAACATTTTATTATTTCATATTCATATTATTTCAAATTTTAAGGCAGAAAGACCTATGGTCTATAGCACTTTGCAGCAATAGTAATAATTATATTTTCCTTTCTGCGTATTTCCATTATTTTATGTTTGTATTTTTCTTATGGTTGTTGTTGCAATAAATATTATTATTATTATAAATTTTAGTCAGCCTTTCAATTCTGTATCTTACTAAATCAGTAGATTAGATACAGTTAGATATTGTTGAATTATGTACTATTAATAATGTGTTAGCTTTCTAGTTAATATTATAAGAATTATGTGTAAAAAAAATAGATTTTATACTCAAGACAAACCGACAAATATATAGAAATATCTAGAATAATGCGGATACTGAAATCGCAAAAAAGATCACTAAATGTAAGTTACATGGAAAACCGCTTTATTCTATTTGTCAAATAAGTTGTTTTGAACGAATGTCAATGTTTTATTGAATTGATTATGTGATTTTAATGCAAAGTAGAAAAATGATATAATTTATTGGCCAGTTATAAAAACAAAATATAATTCTAAACATAAAACCAAACACAATAACAATAATAAAAAGAAAAGGCTGGCCAAAGGGCTATTGACAATGTAGAAACTAAATGAACAAGAAGGAGATAAAAAAATCATTATACAAAAAAAGGCAGCCTTTCGGAAAGGGATATAATTATAGGGATAATAGATACTGGAATAGCTGTTGTCTGCGATATTTATATTTAGGAGGGGTTGATGGATCTTGAGGGTTACAAAATTTGCAGAGAGAGGATAAATTTGAGTCTTTTGAGATTAATTTAAGGGAAAGGGAGAGGTATCTATCGAGGACTGGAACAATTTTGGTTTTGGAATAGAGGAGGTCATTCGGAGGGTTATGGAGCTACGGATTTACTTTCCAAACAATTCTTACTAATACGTTCGTTTCGTATTTACAATAATTAAGTACTTAGTCACATACTTAATACGTATTTAATTTGGGTTCATAAATGTCGTATTAATTAATGATTTGGGACGGCACGAATTGAAAATATTGAATGGTCGATGTTTCTTGTGACGCCGGAGATTCAGCATTGAAACTTGCAATTTGCATTAATAAGAAAGGACCACCACCAACAAAAAAAACCCGTGCGCTCTTCTTATTGTCCTGTCAGAAACGAAATTTATGTGAAAGGTAAATTTATGGTTTATAGTATTCCTTCGTCCTTTTTTTTTCTTTAATTTTATTTGCAACTTATTTATTTCTTCCTCGTGCACTGGTGTGAACGCAGGCAAGGAAAGCAACGGGGATCATCTTAAATTTCAGATATTATCAAAATTGAATTAGCAATATGCAAAACGGGACCATTAACATTTTTCATTCCAGTTCGTCCGTCGTCTGCCTGCCTCTTTTCACGGGTTAATGCGAGAGCGGGTTGCGATGATACACATGCACGCATTTACATGCGCATTTGCGCACGACGAGATTTATTGCATTTGCATAATTTCAATATTCAAAAGCCGTATGTACCGCATATTGGAGAAAGAGAGCTCGAGCCATTTTCGCATACGCTTGTGATTATAATGCTACGACAACCCCTTAATTACATACAATTTTAACGTAATTTCATCCAAACCAGAACAATTGTTCAATTAATTGTATAATTTATTCAAATGAAATAAACATGTTTCTCATGAATATTATATTTAAACTTAATATTCACGTAATTTATACAACAGATATTGTTAATAGGAATAAACAATTTACTGTTTCATTAATTTATTACGAATTGATTTTCGTACTTTGTTTTTAAAACTTGTCAGATCAATCACTTTCTGTGTTGAAGGGACATTGATTGTGTTGTATCTAGGTCGTTTAGATTGTCGTGTCCCGGGATGAGGTTTCTCTGGACACTTGTGGAAATATCTTGTTGATTGTTCGTTGCAGAGTCCTAGTGGGATTTTATATGAGTTCTAGATATTAGACGGTGTATGAAATGGGTCTTTATTAAATATTAATAGATAGATTAATGTATCTATGACTAAGACTCGAGCTAAGACTTTCTATAACTTGGGTTATGACTATCTAGGACTATAACCATCTATGACTAACTTATAATTATGAGTGCAAGAAGGCGGACCGATTATAAAATATTTAGGGGTAGAGGATGAGTGGATGAATTTTCCTAATATCAATTCTATATATCTATATATACTTCTTCCTTTCACTTAAATTTATTTCCAAGACTCTAATATATCTTCTCCCTCTTTAGTATTTAAATTTAGATTTTTTTAACTGTCATTTGTTTTCTCCGTGATGTACGCATGATCCAGTGGTGTCACAACATAGACTACTTTTCCAAATGATTGTATAAAATGTTACAGGTATCCTAAAGAAGACCTTCAGAATTTATTATGAAATAATACAAAATTGGTGAAAGAACATATTTAGTATATTGTTAACTACAATTGGGACAGTAATACATTTTCGCTTATTTGCATCATGTGCAAATACGTCGTACAATCAACTTTTACATATACATTATTGAGTCACTGTTACTTCAATATTTGCAGGTGGACTTGTAGCAGTATTTTAATCAAATTTGCGAGACCGGTACTTTTAAGGCAACTCATTGATTTTTTATCAAATGATTCATAAATTTTAAAAGTATCCATAAAGATTTTGTTTAAATAGGTTTCAGAAAGGTTACAGTTTGTAAGAAAATGAAGCATGTTTTGTTTAAAAACAAACTATCTAAATAGATATACCATACAAAGATATTTTAGTTGAAAGTACCTATTTTTTTTTGTGATTTACTAATCATCTGTTTTATCATTAGGTAATTAGATTGGAAAACCGTTTTGGTAATAGATTTCTATAAAATATAGTACGTAGGTCACAGGCGATTCAAAAGAGTTATGTTTGGAAAATCTGAAATATCTACAATTTTATGAATATAAATATTAATTGTAAACATTAACATTTTAGTAGATTAATAATTATAGAAAATACATATAAAGGCTTAACTGCTAATTTACAAATACACAATCATGTATTATTTAAGCATGTTGCCGCTAGAATGTTTACTGGCAATTGTTCGATAAAAATGCTAGAATTTCATTAATATCCCATCTACTCGTCGCCCTCCGTAAAATACCTAGGAATCCTGCTAGATCCAAAATTTAATATTAATTCTTATTCCTCGAATATGGTTATGCTGTTCTGAGAAGTCTCTCCGTATCCTCACCAGGATTCGCCATCCAACCAAGCCTGACCTCCTCTATTCCAACCAAAATTGTTCCAGTCCTCGATAGATACCTCTCCCTTTCCTTTAGATTCATCTCAAAGACTCAAATTTATACTCTCTCTTCAAATTGTGTACCCCTCGAAATCCATGAACTCCTAAATATAAGTATCCCAGACTAACCCTATTCCCTATAATTATGTCCCTTCCCTTTCCCAAAGTCTGCCTTTTTTTGTATAATGATTTTTTTATCTTCTTGAACATTTAGTTTCTACATTGTACATAATATTCATGGGCGGAAAGACTAATGGTCGATAGCCCTTTGGCCACACTTTTCTTTTTATTATTATTAATTTGTTTGGTTATATGTTTAGAATTATATTTAGTGTTTATAACTGGCTAATAAATTATATTATATTATTATTCATTAATATTAATGTAGACTTAAAACAATTTTTGTTTGTTCGTAAAATATTACAAAAATGTCACGATATAACTGCTTTTGATGAAGCTATTGACCATTGGTAACCTTTATATATGTTTTTATATATATATATTTAAAGTACCTATGCCTGCTACAATACTTTATTGTTTGTGATCGAAAATGGAGTTTATTTAAAATTTATAATTCGATAATGCGTATATTTCTGCAAATATAAAGTTATTACTTAATAATTTTATTGCAAAACTTCGTTTGGTATAAAAGGTAAACGTTGTAAAATAATTAATGTTAATAATTACAATGTATTTGCGAAACATGTATTTACAATAACGTGTCAACGACCTTTACATAACTGTCAAAAAAAAGATACAAAATGTTCCAGCGTGATTTATTTATGAAACGGTATGTAAATAATAAAATCAATGCGAACCACGCTTTTCATTTTCCCGGATTGGAAGACTTCCAGCTTTTCGAAATGGTAATTGGAAGCCTGCGGATTATTTTCGTGTGACAAGTTTCACGTGTAATAACCTATGTGAACCGTTCGCGTCCATGCACGTATGTTTATCTTCAGACACTATTACGTTTTCAACTCCTAGAATTTGTTTGTTATTCAGCCACGGTGGCTAGCAAAGTTTACTACCCGATTGTAAACGTCGCACGTTGAGACATATTTTAAACATATTGTATTTTGTGCAGATTCTCTTGACCACATTGTATTTCAAATGCGAGAACGGTGACGCATATTTTACAACGTGTATCTATAATTAAATATTATTTGTTAGTAAGAATTTAGTATGTAGAATCAAATAGTAATTAATAATAATAATAAAATTTATTGTAGAAAACAACTACAACATATATATATTGTCAATAGACCAAGGAATTTCTACCCTTTTGTAATTATTATTATAGGATTTGGTAGAAAGACTGCCCTAATATTACTAAGAAAGTACACAAATTTATGTTTATTATATATCTTTACTATTATAGTATTTTATATATGATGCAAGGTGATACGGCTTAGATCAGAACGGATTGAAATAGAAATTTCGGAAGAAAACTAACTAAATGCTAATAATAATTCGCATAGACAGAAACACCTCGGTCGTTAGCCCTTTGGCCCAATTTGGAGCAACAAAGATGTTAAAATAAATAATTCGCTTAACAATACTTAATTAAGCAAATTAAATATAAATAATTCCAAAAAGTAATATAAAACTTTAAATTATTACCTTGTACGGTTTATTTTTTGTATTTATTTAGTTTCTATGCGATATGTATAATTGGAATTTATTGCACAAATAATAATTTAATAATTATTTTTCTATTTCTGTTGGGTATACTAAATTACGTGATATTTGAATGATGCAGTACGATTTCATTTACTATAACAACAATAAAAAACATATGCCTCCAAATAAAATATACCCTGATTTACGCGGTACCTTTTTTACACGTTTTCCTTTTTGCACGGTTAAAAAATATAATTAAAATATAAATATTGAAAATAAACTGGAAAAAGGAACATTCTTTAACTGATAACATTTAAGTGATTTGTATATTTTTCATCAAATATAGCTTTTATTTCGTGTTTCTGTATATCTAATTTATAAAATAATTAATATTAATAATTTATGTACCATATAAAAAACTTAATTATGCGTTTTTGTATACTTTTCTCTGTACACTATTTTGGATTCAAAAGGTTATAATTTCTATTTAACTTTTTTTCGCGTGTACTTATTGTGTATCTATCGTATATATCGAGCAATGAGTAAATGATCTACGTAATCTAACCTCAGATTTTCTGTAGGAACAGTGATCAAGTATAATTAATAAAGACTAACAGAAATCAATGTGTTGTTCACATTGCCTCTTCGCATCTCGAGGAAAATCTGTTGGGAAACCATGCGTTTTTTGTTTAGTTTTTTTTTGTGAATAGGGGCGTTTGAAAACTGTAGTATTTAGTTTAATTGATTTAGATTTGTTTGTATATGCTACATTAAGTGAAACAGGAAATAGTTTTAAGATATTTGATTTAGTTAAATGAATGGATTTACTATTAACGGTGCACTTTTATTGCTAAAGACACGTGGTTGAAAGTAAACACACATTTAATATGTACTAGTTTATCTTTCTCGCACTAGCGGAAAGTGACTAAATTACGATATATATGTTTATATTAGGAATCAATGACCTGAGTCAAGAAGAAAGAAACCACAAAATCTTCTATTGCATTGTATCAGGAACTCGAACCGAGAACCATTAGATGTAGACCGGCGACTTTAACCATAATCCTATGAGTCGCCTATTATATTTCTAAACAAATTACTGAATTGAAGATTTCAATCAAACATTTTAAATTATTGTAAATTTGTGCAAAAAAATATCATTTACATATCGAAATTGTTATAATAATAAAATTTAAAAATGACTTTTTTTTTCATAGAGCTTTTAAATTCTATAGACTCTTTCAATATTTTGTCAACCCATCAAGTGATTTGACTTTGACCACGTTGGGAATCTTTTGTTAAAATAAAGACTTGACTTTTATTTTTGTATATATTTAATTCCTCGATTAATCCGGTTTTAAAGAATCCTCGAACAATGACGTAACCATGTCAGAGTAAATATAATCTGCTGTTATGATATTTAATGCAGAGTATGTGTTCCGTGAAAGCTTATCAATTAAGTACATATAAGTTGATAATAAGAGCCACGTTTACATATTGGTATTCTTGAGCATTCAGCGAAACAATAAACAATAATGTAATGAACAATTCCTCATGAGTTTAAGTGGCGAAGTCCGTGCGGAATCCTTGAAATGTCGAAATATAATCGATATGATTCTACTAGACAACACATAAAGCCTTCAATACCATACAAACACATTTGGGAGGATAACGACGAAGAGCGGTTCGCTCTCAATTACTGAAGTAATTACAATCCGCATCTCAAATTCGATGGCACTCTATTCAATTAATTGTTTATTATTTACTCTTCTTTTTTGTTTTCTCACTATTTCGCAGACGACAAATATTGTCGTCGCGTTCGTATCCGGCCGTAAAATTATATTTAATGGCAACAAGATCAATTACCGCTTTATTTGGTCATTGTTTCACGCTCGGTTGGCGCAGGAGGATATCATAAAGAAAATTATTAATATTTGCTCATTTTTTTTATTGCTATGCACTCCATCGCTATTGTTAAGTGCAGATACATGAATAGTATACACGAATTTAGTTTAGCCGCTACGTTATTTATTCATTCATTATTTTCTTGTATCCAAATTGGATCTATATCGCAATCCAGAAAATCATAATCCCGAATGTATCAAAATTCCGCAACTATTTAAATCTCGAACATTTTGGAGATGTTGAAGCGCAACTATTTTTGTAAACAATGACACATGTAAGTTTAAGACTTTCGTGGTAATTGAAGAGTTAGTAAATGGGAAAATAGTTTAGAAAAAGGTAATAGTTCTCGGGATTTTGATACAGATGGGATGACGATTGTTGGGATTTAGGTACTGTCGGGATTATAGTTGTCAGGATTTCGAATGTCGGGATTCGATTTTAGAGATTTTAAGCGGGACAGATCCAAAATATATGTAGATATATTAAAATGATCGTGATGCAATTACAGCTATTTAGAAACAGTATAATCATGTTCACAAATTCTGGCCAAAATTTTATTTATAAATATTCAATCATACCTCGATCAACGAAAGTCATAAAACAGTTTGTAATTATGATTTATACAATATAAAAAATAGCTTTCGAAGAAAATAAACGTTATTCTATATTTTTTTATTATACTAAGCTGTCAATAGCCATTTGCTCTTGGATTGTAATGAATTTTATTTATTATTATCATTATTATGTATACTAAATTTGAAATACATAAACTAGCTATTATAAAAAGAAAACAAAATTGAAAATTTTTGAATTTATGCATAAGTTAAATAACTTACGAATAAATTCTAAAAACTTTATTTTTAAAAAGTGGAGTTTGCAAAAAAACTACATAATTTATATTGCCATAAACTGACAAAATAAATGATATTCTAGTAATCAAAAAAATATAATCTAGAATTAATTTATATTTTTTTTAAAATATTTTTTTGCTCGTATTATTAGTTGTACATTTATTGAAAAATATACTAGTTAATTTAAACATTTAAACTTAAAAAGGCATTTGTATAACTATTACTTTGAAATATGCAGTAATTACTGTTACCTATATATAAAATATTTTTCCTTGACATAAAAACGATTAAATATATCTTGCCACATACAAATTACAAAACTTTAATGCATATATATTGTTCATACAATAAATGATGATTTATTTATCATTTATTTTTGTCATTAATTAGTAAGAACTTCCAATAAACAACGTACACTTATAAAAAATAAGCGTGTAACTGGAACAGGGAATAAAAATGTCTTTTGTGTATACATTTTTTTCTCAATTAAAATGTAATTTGTTTGAAAAATTTTAACTTGAATTATAATGAATCTGAACTAATCAATTAATCGTTATGTTTTGAACTTTTATTATTATTGATTATTATAAACATATTAATTTACAAAATATTATTAATTATTTTGATTTTGCTAATAATGTTGAAATAAATACTAATATATTAGACTTATTTGCAAGTGCTATACTCAATTAAACTGCCTTGATTTAAATGTAACTGGGTGATATGAAAGGATTTGAATACCTTTTGATCAGAGATTACATACGTCGAAACAATAGTATAAACAGTGACTGCAAATGGTCTATTTATTAAGTAGGTTTTTAATCTATATTAACTTGATGGGTGCTTTTTTAAAAATTATAAATCAATTATATATATATATATATATAGTATACAATCAACATTATGCTATAAAAGTATAATAGCAATTATTAAAATTTATTTAAAACTATAATATGCTATGAAAATAGTATATGGAAAAGTAAATGCTATTTTTGTCTTTAAAATGCATATATTAATTAAACACTAATAAAAAGGTTATCAAAACTGACTAAAAACAGTTGGTACATTCTTTTATTATTATTAATTTTTGTTTTATTTTATTTATAAATGGATGTTTTGCATTAAAGCGATATTTCATAACTTCTGAATGTTAGGGATCGGAAGTAGTGGGATCTTGTCTTTATTTTGGACTTGAGTTCTTTTGAATAGGAGTTAAGGTTGCGTTTTGGATCTAGCAGGATTCCTAGGTATTTTACAGAGGGCGATTGGTAAATGGGAAGGTTACCAAAAGTAATATATGGAGAGGATCATGTAATGCGGAGGTAGGGAATTAGAAGTTTTGTTTTAGAAGGATTTACCAGGATAAGGATATGGAGAGGAAGTTTTGAAGGTTTTGGATAGAAGTTTTAAGAAGAGTGGAAGCATGGAAAATTAAGGTAGTAACGTTCACTGGAGAATTTAAATGGTGGGAAACACGGTTGATTCGTGTGGAACACCTTGAAGTGGAACGATGGATCTAGAGAAGGAAGCACGAATCTTGACTTGGAGCGTTCGAATTTCAAGGAGGTTCTTGACTAAGTTCAACAACTTAGGTAGCGACGGAGTTTGAGACGGGAAAGTCTGAATAGGAGACCTCGGTGCCTGACAGAATCAAATTTCTTGGACACATCCATGAACATGGCGATCCAGTGACGGCCCTCGAGGAGAGATGTATGGAAATTAGAGATAAGAATTGTTAGCGGAAGGTAATTGGACTTTCCTGCTCGGAATCCGAATTGATAAGGAGGAATGGAGTGTGAATCTTGACAAGAGATTCGAAGCTTTTTCCGATGACCGGGAGGAGTGTGATATGACGATAACTAAAAGGGAGAGAAAGGTATTTGAGTTTGATTATTGTAACTATGTTGAATAAAGATTGTATAAATAAGAAAACAAATATGGAGTTAGTTATTAGCTACTTAAATCGATTATTAGAAGAGGAAATGCGCACTAAGGGATACCAATTAGATTTCTGCAGGTGGGACAAGTTAATTGCATTAAAATAGACGACAATTTAATTAAGCTAAGAGCCAACGAGGAAATCGACTTTATATTAATATATTAATTGGGAATAAAAATGTTTAACTTATTTCTTCCTCTATACATTACAAATATAAGTAATTATATAAATATCATATAGCAATATTTTTATGAATAAACATGAAACATAATATATTTTAATGGTTTTCCATGTAAATTATTCTATTTTAATATGCAAATATTTCTAAATAACACTAATTCATTGCAAGTTATAAATTTATATAAAAATAAGTTATACTTTAAAAATAATTACAATTAATTATATTTCTATTTATGAAGCAGAAATTTATAATATCTCATTAATTTATAAATCCAATTTATTTCCAAAACTTGATATTACCTCTCTTATCAAAATATATGTCATTTTGATAAAAATACAAAATTTATTTAATATTACGTTTTTTAAATGATTTTAATTTAATTTTAATAAATAATCATTTCATTTTATTAAAAAATCTGAAAAGAACATGATATGTTTGGCATTCCAAGACTAATTAGAGGAAGGTTGCTTAAGACGTATCCTTGTCTAAGTCGTATCCATCGAATATTGATTGTAATAAGACTGCAATCACTCAAGTAACTACAACACAATATGTATTTGAGACGGCCATGTTTATGGACGTTTAGATGTTTCACCTTTTTTGTAAACAAATGTCTTTTTTTTCATCTCAGTTTAGTAAAATTTCAAAAAAATAAATCGTATTAAATCGAGTCAGTTTGAAGTTATGTTTATTTTATAAATGATTTGAATTTAAGGCCATTAATACGTTAAAAGAAATTTATAATAGTTGGAAAATAGAACATCTGGACGAGGCGTTAAACTATTGCAAGGTATAACACCCATACCTCGCTTTACGGCCTAGATACGTTCCACAAAACTTGGCCGCAAAGCGAAAAGCCGTATAAGGAATCAAATATTGCGCTTGCGCAAGATTAGCAACATGTAGATATAGTGAGGTACGGGCGTATAGGTATTATATAGATATTTCAGTATTACATTTGTGATATTGGCTTATGATCTTTTGAAATATATTGGTATCCACCTTTTCGCAGATTATCTACGTATTCATAAAATATTAAAATAAAATGTACCGACACTTCGTTTTCGGGCCACCAAATGCCGCTACAAAATGTTTTTTAAAAAAGTTTTGCAAACACTGCAATGCATCAATAAATTATATTGAAATTTATATATGTTTCCGTGTATACTCGATATCAATTTAAGTGTTATTCATATAATTAATACAAAATAGTAAAATTATATGAAACTTAAAATAAAAATCGAATCAGTTTATAAAAAAACATGTATCTTAGAAGCGTATGTAAGATAGCTGTTTCTTTTTTATGGTCAATGCCGTTTTGAATGCATTCAATATATATTAGAATCCGATATAAATAGATCGGGAATACTAAAACGAATTAAAATTCATCCGCCTCCGAGAAGCGTATTTCCACAGAAATAAATTGCAATAGTTATCATAATATTGAAGGAAGATGTCCGCAATATTCAACGGTTTTCAGTTACGTGTGTAGTTCAGTATCGGACTCAGCGCTACGTTTGTGGGAACTGGATGGCTTATGGCAAGAGAGTTCATTAGTAATTTGAATAAGTCAATTTGATGGTCGTGATACGGTTGGCAATTCCATTAATTATTTATACGTCGGAGGTGGATTGTAAATGGAAATAGCGACTTCTGTAACAGGAGAGAGGCGAATAAGAGGAGATATGCACCCAGAGTATGTAAGAAAGATCACGACGTAGCACACATCACTGTCTCTGGCCGCGATACACGATACACTAATATAAGCGGTAACAACAACAGCAGCAGCAGCAGCAACATCAACAACTGCAACAGACAACAACAACAACAACGAGCGCACATACAACAATGTTGCATTATTCATCCGCAGACGGGCGGAATTCCGCACGGCCAATTAAGACGCTCGTTGCGTTCCAGCAAACGAAATTGTCGTTGTTCGTCCGTTTTCGAGTCGAATCGATTCTAATTGATAACGTGGAAACTCCATAAAACGCAATTAGCGCAGATTTTATTGCGTGTACTTAAGCTTGTACATCGTAAAACGTTAAATATTTTAATGGGACTTTTCGGAATTATGATTTATCCCGCGAAACGCGAGCGATTCCTGCCGTTAACTTAAATTAATTGGCCGGACAATCGATCACGTCCGAACCAATTGACTCTAACCGCACTTAACATTATTATTGCATTCTCTTATTAAATTCCAATTGAAGCAAAGGAAACTGAAGAGCGGAGAGGAGTGTAAAAAAGAAGCAATAGCGAAATGTGACTGCTAATCGTATTTGCCGTGTTCACGGTTCAATAACACTCTCAAATGTTTCCTTTTGTCCCGAGACGCCCGGCAATTTCTTCCGAGCTCTCTGCAAAACGCGAAGAGGGAAGAATTCCTGCCGCATTTCACATCCACCTTCTTTTTGATGCGTTTATAATTACAAGCTTTCAACCGTCGGCCATCCCATATTATTATTATAATTAAATATTCCTCTACTCGGTGGAAGCGAGAATAAAGGGCAACTTCTACAAAATTAGTACTTGCTTTTACCAAAACCAACAACATTCCTGCCATTTATTTTCTTTTTCTGGTCTCCTTTACTGTTTAAGATTCCAGCTGTAAGCCAATTTTATGTGTAGCATAAGATTAAGCTCACTTTATTTGGCGAGACGTCCAAATATATCGCATGTTCGATTTTGATCTGTTTCTTCTTTTCAAACCATAAATACTTATTTATTCTTTCATTTTATTGATACTTTTACAGCAACGAAAATACCTTCTTTGCAACAATGTTAAATATATATAAGAGATATATTTATCGAAAAATTTTCCGATCGGTCACAAAGTCATAATTTCAACAATTTAGTAAGATAACTTTTAGGTGGAAAAGTCAATATTATTAAATAACAATTTGAAAAGAAAAAATAATTGTCAAATTTTTGTAAAAAAAAAATTAGGCAGAAAGATGGTCTTATTTTGTTACCAATAAATATATTTAAGTAAAATAAAGTCAGAAGTTAAGTTTTAAGAAAAATCCAATAAATTTCATTTTTAATAGGCTATCTCATTTTATGCCTCTTCATTGGAATCAATTTCTTTAGACTGCTACCAATGAGATGACTCATTCCAATTCAACCTGTTCAGGTTTATCTAGTATAACTTCTTCATTATGGGATTCCAATAGTAAAAGGACATCGTGTGACAACATGAAATACCTTTACGTATCGTCAGAATCAATAAAATGTTGTATCTTAAATGTTATTATATGCATACATAAAATATGGATACAACGATCGAATTACGTTTTATGATACATTTTTTTTATGTGTTTTTACATCGTTTATTATAATAGACATACAGATAAAACGTAAACAAAAATAAAATACATTCATATTAATAAATTAAATATCCTATGGTCGATAGCCCTGGTAATAAATATGTTTTCTGCGTATTTGCATTATTTTGGTTGGTATTTTTTTCATGTAGTTATTGCAATAAATTTGATTAATATATATAAAAAACATAAGATTGATTAGATAAAAGTATGAATATATGATTAGGAATAATCTTAAGTAGTTTAGATGAATAAAAGTTGTTAAAATTATTTTTTACTTTATTACTTCGAACCAATTCAGTAATTCAATTTAGTTTCATGAAAAATAAAACAAATTGTTCGTCCTGAAAGACCTATGGTCAATAGCGATTTTGAATAATTTTTTGGTATTGTATTATTATTATTTAAAACAAATAGCCCAGCTATTTGATAGTTTATGTATTTTTATTTTATTATCGTTGTATGTATATGTTATGGTTTTTCTTTTATCTGTATGTGACTGTTGCAATAAATATAGTTTGTTTATTGTAAGAATGTGGCAGATTACAAATAATACAAGTAAATTAAAAAAAATAGTTTTTAGTCTCAATTAAAAAATATCTTTTAAAAAGTTTTTAAATAGTGAATGTCATTGAACTGCAGTATTTTTATCAAATAATAATTATTAATTGAATAGTTGTTAATCTACACAAAATTAATAGAACTAGAAAATTATATTTCTATTACAATAGAAATAGGACCAAAACAACTTTATTTATGAATTCTTTAGTTATTGGACTAGTTGTATGAAGTCACTGCTTATAATAATATAAATATAATTTCAATAACATTATTAAAAGAAATCTAAAAACTATACTTATTATCAATCAATTCGATTCAATTTATACAGATTCATTCACATCAGAAACATCAAAATTATGAATCCGAGTAACATAAATTATGTACATGGTTTGGTCAGACATTCAGAGATATCACCAAAGATTAATGAGTTGCATATTTTGAACATGACAAATAGCTTTTATATTTTTCTTGTTACCTTCTTTCAAATTTTACTAATCAGTTATTGTACTTTCATATTTGTAATTATTTTGAATTAATATATAAAAAGTGACCATATATATAGGCCAATAAATGTTCTTAGTTAGTTTGAATAAATGTATGCTACAAAATATAATTCTCTATACCTCTGATCTGATGTCGGTCATCAAAAATATATATATTTAATTAATTTTGGTTTCATTGTTATCTTATTTTTCTATTATTTAATTTACGCATATTTATCCAAATATATTATAAAACAAATTAAATGCAATATAAATAGTTACATTTATCAGTATATTTATTTTATTTTTGAATAGTTTTTGGAACATTTACTTGTTTTTTTGTATGTTTTACTGTTAAATTACATATTATTATTACGATTTATTATTTGTCAAGAAACATGTATAATTTATTTGAATTAATTATTAAAAAAATATAATTTTTATAGTTTTTCCATAAAAATAATATATTTATTATATTTATATTGAGAATATTAATAATAATTTATAATCGCATACCATTGATTTATTAAATCGAATTTAATTAAATAATTTGCATATTTTTTGTATGAATGTTTTATATTTAACACATGAACGACAATAATAATAGAAATGTTAGAAAGAGCCTTTCACTGCAAACGAATTTTATATTTTTCTTTTCTTTTGTTTTCATTTTGTTGTATTGTAGAATAGAATCAAATTACAACATCATATCTAGTAGATCTAAAGATTTTTGACATTTCGTGGATTAACAGAAATAAAATATTTTAATAATATAATTTGTGTGAAGCAGTTATCTGTAATAGCTGATTTTTTAAAAATTTGTTTCATTATTATTACTATTTCATATATATCTTTTGTTTTTGTCCGTTTGCTATTGTTGCAATACATATTATTGTTTTGTTATAATTTGTATTTATAATTTAATGACGTTTAACGTTTAAATAAACAATGATTGATTTAGTGTTAGTTTAATTGCTTTCAAGATCAATACATTTTTTAGAAAATGTATTTCAATTATCTGGTGAGTTTGCTGCATTAATAAAACTATTGTTGCAAGGAATGGAATGTAAGGTAGAATCGTTCAAATAAATATCTTACCCGTAATGATGTTTGTTGTAGGGATTGAATGATGTTGATGGCGAGATGTCCACGACGGGATGGGAATCGATCAACGTCAATTTATCGTCATCGATGGACGTAGATTCAGGTGCGGTGTGCAGGTGATTGTGGTGTTGATGCTGTTGCTGCGATTGGAGGTGGTGGTGGTGTCTGGCGAGGCCCGCGTGGACGAGCGACACGAAGATGAAGACGAGGAGGACCAAAGGTGGTGGGCACCAGTCGTTGTGGGGCATCGTCATGTGTCGAAGCGATACGGGGCTCTACTGAAACTGAACTTGACTGGTCGCGCGTTAAGAACAAACATTTCATGCACTTTTGCTCCATTCGCAGAAGGAGCACTAAAACAACTAAAACCAGCTGAGATTAAAGCCGCGCACGCTTCGATTCTCCTCTCTCGCATACTTTTCCCTTTTATTTCTCCGAACATTCATACACGTATAAACGCACACATGCACATGCAAAACAATGCACTTTTTCCTCTTTTTGTTTTATAAAATTTGTAACTTTACTCCCTCGCAATCGTAAATCACGTTCCCGACGTCAACATCATCATCAAGTTCTCCGCATTATTCTCATGAGATTACAGTAACCAAAAACCCGCAGAGGAATCCCAGATGCTAATCTCCGAAACCCTTATAAAAACGAAATAAGTAAAGTCATTTGAATATCTGTAAATTTTACATAAGCATCTTGCCTTTTTATAATTTAATCCTAGAATATACGAAAACATGCAGTTACAACATACAATTACAATTCGTAATTTCATATAATTATGACTTTATTTGGATGTTACCAACTTCCCTGGAATTAAATAATCAATGGCATTATTTACTTCTCAATTAATATTTATAGTAATATTAATAACTGTTTTTATATCAATAGTTTGTTAAACAGATAAAAAAATATATTCATACATCATAAATGTTCACCTCCAGGATAAGCAATGAAGCTATGGTATGGGAGTATGGTGAAGTACCACTAAATATAATAAGATTGTGCTACACAGACAGCAAAACAAATGAAAAAAATATATGTTTGGGAAAAAATTAACACGTTCAAGGTGTATAAGAAAGAATTGAAATGCAAATGAATATAGCAATACATAAAATAATAAACAAATTAACAAAGACGCACATCATAATAGTGAGAAACAAAGATATACATAAGTACAAAACAAGAGGAAGGAACGACATAAGACCAAAGGGGAATAGGACGGCCGTACCAAACGATAGTACACCCATAACTCGCTTTACGGCCTAGATACGTTCCACGAAACTTGGCCGCAAAGCGAAAAGCCGTATATGGAATCAATTATTGCGCTTGTGCAAAATTGGCAACATATGGATATATCGACATGGAAAAAAAGTTTTTTTTTGCCGTTATAGCGAAACATTTTAGGCCGTAAATCGAAAACGTGCCTTAATTCGTTATAGCGAAATGCTGTATAAAGAGCGGCCGTATAGCGTGATATGGGTGTATTCTGGTAAGGGGAGTGAGGGAATACAATAAATTGCTGGAAAACATAAAAAAGAGAAAAATATGGAAAAGTTTTAGAAATAAATTAATAATAATTGTATAAAAAATAGAATACATGTATAACTAGAGAAGAAGTTCACATGCAAAATCAGTATATGGAATACCTATGGACGGCAGCAAAGGAGCATGAACTGTTAATAATGTATATATAAATATGTAGACGAAAATAAGATAAATACATAAATTAGTTACAAAAAAAATAAACTTACTATTATAAAATATTATCGAACCTAAGTTTTTCCACACTTACATTACTGAAATAAGTCAAATATGTATCGTCTCCGTTCCCTAATTTCTAAGGTTTTAAAAATGTATTTATTTAAAAAGTATATAAATATAAAAACAACTGCTTTTCTTACTGTAATAAATAGTAAAAATTATGAATTATTTAAAAAGATACATTTTGATTTATCAGAACATTAATATTTATTATTAAATTTCCATAATTATAGTACAGCATTTCGATAATATATTGAACTGATTGAATCTGCACTTATGGAGAAATTAAATACATACAAAAATATATCTTAAATAATGTATACATTTCTTTAGAAAGTATTTTCATATTGGTCAACAAAATTTATTGAAAGGTATTTATTTATTGAAGACTCTAAACAGACACAAATAAACAAGCTGAAAATCTACTAGTAAATTAAATACAAATATACAGACTTAAAAAGTACAACATCCTGAATTTAATTAATTACATTATTATAAGTTAATTTATACAAATGAGCTCCCAAAATACTTGACAATTGTACTTCCAGCAAATCTGTTTAATATGTTGGGAAAACTTTTAATATGGTTTTCAATATGTTTTTCTCTCTTCAACCTTACATGTAAATCATTTTCTACATTTGCAGGATTTTTTTTTAGAATTTAACGAATATCTAAAACTGTAATTTCTACACTTTCAGATATTATCCTAATATTCTATATGAAAGATTGTAAATGAAATAAGTGATACACAAAAAAAATAGATTAATTAAAATTTTCAAATTGGACAATAGTGAATCAATAGCGAAATGTATATAATTATATTTGTTAAATTGTTATGATAATAATAGTTATTTGCAACATTATTTTTGCAACAATAATTACAAATAAAACTAAATACACCCATGCCTCGTTTTACGGCCAAGATACTTTCTACAAAACTTGGCCGCAAAGCGAAAAGTCGTACAATGAATCAATTATTGCGCTTGCGCAAGATTGGCAACATGTAGATATATCGACTTGAAAAGTTTTTTTGCTTCTATACCGAAACATTTTAGGGCGTTCATCGAGAACGTGCCTTAATTGAAGAGGGCCATTATAAAAAGCAGCCGTATAGCGAGGTATTGGTGTACAATAAAAATGATGAATAAAGAAAACAAATTAATAAAATAAAATCATTCTATTGATGCATAGGGCAATTCCATAGGTTATTCTGCTTAAAAGTAATTTATATTATATGAAGCGAATGTGAAATGCGCGAAATTGAGATTTTTAACATTTCTTTAGAATATATATGTGCATGTAATTGAAAATCGACGCCAGAAAAAGGTATGAAAATAAAAATGTAATTGGAAAATTCTTCTCAGAATTGCGCCTGTTTTCTTAATAATGCAACAAAAAATGCAAATCATTTGAAAATGCAGATGTCAGTCAAAATAATTTAGGTAGAAACTAATTATAACCCCACGATCGGTATAAAAATAACCTGTCCGCACAATAACAACAACTCTGACATCTTCTTTTTAAGACCAAATTAAAAGAATATTTTTTATGAAGGACTGTTACATAATAAATATCGAGGTTTTTTTATAAACATTAATTAATAAATTACCTTGATTCAGCAAACCACCAAATGATATAGAAATAAAATTCTACGTTCAAGAGGACGATAAGTTAACGTAACGTTGCCTTACATTAACATATTTGGGGTAAAATATTCCAATAAAATAATTAGCAAGAAAAAAGGGTTATTTTATTAATTATATTTATGAACGTCATGGATTAGTGCGATTTTTAAAAGAATGTGATTTTGACAGAACCAGTCATTGTCTCTGATAACGAAGCTTCGATGAAACAAAGACTATAGTTTCAAGGAATATATATCAGAAGTTGTTTTAGAAGATAGAAATAACATAGAAAAAAATAGAAATTTAGTTACTCTGAAGTTTTCATAAGTGTTAGAAATAATGATTTTATGGATTTATATTCAATAGATTATCAGAAGATGATGGTTTTATGTGTAAGATTGCAAAAATCTTTTTACGATCGAAAGTATTCTGGTTATAATAGTACGTTTAACTCTGTGAACTGTTGTTCAGTTCTAGACAGTTTAGATTTTGAGGTATATAACCATAATTCATCAGTACTTTTATCTCTAAATACGAAGTGTTTTTAAGTTTTACATAGATTTGATTTTGAGGTATATAAACATATTTCAACAGTTTACATTTTTTTAAAATAAATGTGTTTAAATATTAACTTTCCAATTAATATTTTCTAATCACATTTATTTGTTTAGAACAATTAATACAAATTTATCATACAAACTTAGTTTAAAACAGTCTATTTTATATGCAATTTTAATAAAAATATAAACGTAGATGGACATAGTTTTATAAAAAAAATAGTATTAGATGTTCCTCTAGTAAATGACTACACGAACTATATCTCGTGGGTTGTGTGCACTGTACAAAGACACGTTGATGTAGTCCTTAACAGCAATGTTAAACAATGTGCATAATGTATTTGGTGACATAAAGAAGATATGTTTGGCAGTTCGTCCTACGTGTTGAGCTTTATGTGTTGTACTTGGAACTGAAAAGTTTGTTGCGCATTTAGATAGCACATTAAATTATACATAGAATGTGCAAACAATAAATAATTTGCAGAAATGCAAAATTCATTTAGAATTTATATGCAACTTTACTTATATTTATTTACTTAGAAAATGTAATTGTATCCATAATTTATATGAATTTAGTAAGTTTTTTTTTAATAGTACACTATTATGTTATAGTACACTATTATTTACTCATTCTGACATATTTTTTTTGTCAAATGTATTTAATTAGACAAAAAATAATGGAATGAGTAAATAAAATTCAGCTTTAGGTTTGATAAAATTCTGAAATTAATTTCAAAATTAGTTGCAGGAAGATGGAATTACAAACGTTAAATGCTTAGTTTTTAGATTCGAATTCATTTATATGTACGAGAGAATGAAAGAATTAATTTTGTAGAAAAAAGAAGTTTGAATATCTTTGGTTATTTGATCTTTTGGTTATTTTTATTAAAAAATTTAAATAAATTAACATTATAATTAATATATAACAAATTAAAATTCTTGCGGAAAATGTAACTGCAAATAACACATTTTTGTTTTATATGTCAATTAAGAAAATAAACATTTTAGATTTGTTTTTTGAGAAATTTTATCAGATTTTGAAAAAGAAAATTTAAAGACTGTATAATTGATCAAAATAGAAAAACAGTAGCATATAATTTATCGAATAAATTTAAAGCAAGTTATCTTTATTTGAATTTTACTTAAGGAAAGTTCTAAATTAAATTGTATTGTATTTTTTGGATTTTCTCTTTTATATAAAGTGCGAGTTAAATAACTGAAGTTGAACGACGCATATTAAAACTTTGGGAAACGATGTTCTATCAGATTCCGCTCAAATTCTCGATATTCAAATTCCCGACATTCGTTACCCCGACTGTATCGAGTTCTCGACATCCGTTATATCAACTGTATCAAATTCCTGACAACCATTATCCCGACTGTATCGAATTAACTACATTTGTTATCCCGAACATTTTATTGGTTTTTGTATATTGAAGTGCTACGATGTTACTATACAACAAAGGCCCGACATTAGACTTCCCGTCAATCATTGTATTGAACGCCCGACATCCGTTAGCCCGCCTGCATCGAATTCCCGACTATATCAAGTTCCCGACATCCGTTATCGCGAACATTTTCTTAGATTATGGATGTTGGTGAGCAGTGACAACACTGTAAACAGATATGCTAAATTCATGCCAATTGAGGAATTAAGCGAGAGATGGAAGAAAATAGTTGTGTAAAAGATGAAATAGTTCTGATTTCCTTAATTTCCGAAAGAACAGATTGTAATTTGTCGTGACAACTAGACACACACAAAATAAAAAAGTAAAATGTATCTAGAGTAATTCCTTCAAAGGTCATACTGTTCTTCGAAGACATTACTCTGAAAGCAGACTGAAGAAGTTTGAGCTATGTTTACAATCTTCAAGAAGTCTCCAAATATGTTTTTTTTTGCATAAACATACTATTAAAATGGCTTATTTTCTGGTTTTAGGGGTAATTTAAGAAGCGGCTCATCGAGTTTCAAAAAATTTAACAACCGTGGGCTCCAGCCCACCCTTGGTCCTATAATTATAGATAACACTCACACACTGATGCGGGATATGAAGCCTTACTGTATTTGGGGAGTGCAATGTGGTTATATGTTGGAAATCTTGGAGCCTGACACTCCATGGGCTTTCAATGAAAGAGAACTTTACAAGAGAAACAAGCATGATGTGCCCAGGAATAAAATCAGGGATATGATGGATAGGTATGAGAGAAACCTGTCCAAAAGGTGTTCAATGAATTTGAATAATGTTACGGCGAGGGGAAAGTACCGCCACAGCCCAGGAAGTAACCGACTGTTACTGTTCTGAAAGAGGAAATCTTCATATTTGATGATGATGTTTGTATAGTTAATAAGGAAAACAACCGTGGGCTGACAAAAGAACAAAATTGGAAGTCTATTGATTTAGATACTAAGACCTATGCTAGTGTAGAAAAAAAATCAATTACAAAGATATTGATGATCCATCATTAAAAGTAATCGTAGCCAGAAACGATTTCAATAACGCCGCGATTCTACCACCGATGTACAAAAAGGGTGGGTTGCTGGATAAAGGAACCATGACAGACGATGAAGAGAGCGGTACATGCGATTTATCGCTGGATCATATAGTCAATTTCTTCAATACCAAATACCCGTTGGTGTATATAACAGAAATCTACGAGAAGTGTAACAAAGATGTCGATATTAATATTCTGGAGAATTACAAACCAGAACAGAAACCTAAAGCCATGGAAATCGATGAATCCGAGCAATACATGTTTACAATTATGATAATTTGTATAAACAACGTTGTTAAGTTAGATTAATGATAATTCTTAAAATACGTATTTTCATGAACATTCACTTATTAGAATTTGTAAAAGCGTATTTAATAATAACATTTTTCTGGTTGAATCAATGTAGAATTTATTATTTTTTTAATCACTTTAAACTTTATTCTTTTACTCCACACTACTCACTTAGCTTGTGCACAGCATAATTGTGCCAGTCTCCGAACTTTAAACGTTAAAATCATTTCAAAATGTTTATGACAAGTAGTACCTAAATTTCACCTCTTTGTTCGCATCTTCGTAGAATTTACTTATTGTTCAACTTGAATAGATTATAAATAAACTCTATTTCTGAGAAATAAAAAGTTTACATTGGTTTAGGAAAGCTATTGAAAAATATTATTTTCGGTAGATTTCTGCTCTATGAGAGATTATGGTCTGTAGCCCTTTGCAGCAATGGCAATAATTGTGTTTTCTTTTCGGTGTATTTGCATTATTTTTAAACGAGGGCTCTTCGTTTGATGCACGATAGTGTCAGTTCTATAATTATAGATAACACTCACACACTTATATGAATGAAGATGAAGTCTTACTAGATTTGTGGAGTGCAATATGGTTATATGTTGGAAATCTTAGAGCCTAACACTCCATGGGCTTTCCACTCCGCACAAGTCACTAACAAGCTAAGTTGAATAAATTAATTAATGCAGAGAAATATCATTATTGTGCTCTTTTCTTACCCTTGTTTCTGTTGCTAACCTGTGATTCTGGTTCATCCAAGATGTAATAAAAAGAATGGCATCGATGTTTGCTATTGGTTTCCCCAATAAATTTAATGTCATTAGATTGGATATATCTTCCACAGGGAGGCTGGTTCTTAATTTTGATGCAATTAAAGTCATAAGACTAAAACCTCTCTAAGCTTATGAACTGCTAAAAGAAATTGTGCTTGCTATTTTTTTGCCCTTAAAATTGAATTAGGTAACTGAACATTTTTCAGTTTAACATCTACTAGAAACTTAAAAATTTCACATAATTTCCTAACCATTTTTTCACCTTCTAGCCATGGGGATATAATTTTATCTAATGACCAGGTGGAAGGATCTAAAACGTCCAAGTGCTGCACAAATTTTTCATAGTTATCAGTGTGATTGTTCTCATTCAAGTCTTGCTTTCATATTCTTTGCCACACTATCTAATAATTGCTCTCTGAGAAGCTTCACAATTTGTGACTCACTCACAAGCAAGAGCCAAGCACTTCGTATTTTATGTACGCACATGATATGTTTGCGAGTGCATATTTTTCAAAAACATACTATTAAAATGGCTTATTTTTAGGTTTTAGGGGTAATTTAACAAGCGGCTCGCCGAGTTTCAAAAATTTTAACAAACGGCTCGCGCGAGCCCGACCGATCCGGCTCCAGCCGTTATTGTTTACTAACATCGTTCCACTGCAATATTCAAAATCCAATAAAATGTTTGTCGGGAATTCGATACAGTCGGGATAACAAATGTCGAGAATTCGATACAGTCGGGATAACGGATGTCGGGAATTCGAGCGTCCGGAAATCGAAATAGACCCATTGTTATAAAACATTATACATTTTCACTAGTTTTATATAAGCAATTTAATTTTATAAATAAAAAATGACTGCTTCTAAATTGAATACTTATTTAAATGTATTTTAGTTTTACCAATTATTGTATTAATTATTTAAATAATTAATATTTGAACATTTAAATAATAACCACTTCTTTCTTGATTTCTTGATTTTTTTTTAGTTTCATTTTACACATTGAATCTGCGAACTTAAGCGATCCACAATCTGAACACAAGTCTCTTAAATTGCGACAATCAAAGATGTTTTTTCGATCATCATCATGTATCGAACAACAATCTGAGTGCACGCAAAAATTATCGTAAAGGATCCATGTAAACTCCGTAAAGCATTTCCAGTTCCTTTATTATCTTTAACTTATTTATCCCTATTCTTTCGAGTCAATTGACATCTGAGGTAATTCCATTCTACCTGAACATTGATTCTGCACAGAAAATCAATGAAGCCCAGGCATTTCTCTATAAATTATAAAGAATTTACAGATTTTGCTGATTTTGTGAATCAAATTTTCATTTCCTGGTTGAAAGAATAATTTGCTGTTGAATAAACTCTCTCACTCACAAATTGTACTTGGGATCAAAATACTCTAATTGTAATAGATACATTTTTGGTCTTTTAAAAATTGTATTCAATTAATTCATCATTTTTAAACATTACGACCAAATTTTTAGAAACATTAATATACACATTCAAGATTTTGCTGTGAACCATGACAACGACTAATCGACATTAAAAAAAACAAATCTGAAAATAGATTCTATAAAAATAGTACACAATTTGATCATTTTGTAATCTTTATTATTGTTATTAGTCAACAGCCTTTTGCGACATTTAACTATTTCTTCTGTTGATATTTACATAAATACGTTTAAATTTGATTTGTATATAAATATTATTAGTCATATATTTAGTTCAATAAAGTAATATGATCAATATTTCATATATAATTGTATAATAATACTATATTTGATTATGTAAAATGTTATTATTTTTATTGGTAGTGTTCATCAAAATAATGAGTAAAATATTGTAATTTTTCAAATTGATAAATAGAAATTAAATTAATAAAACGGAAGTTTGCGTAAATTGTAAATTACAGTATTCTATAGTAAACCAAGCGGACATTGTTGTGTAATTTTAAATAGTGTGAATAAGAGAGAAATCAATGCATGCGATCGATTTGAAAGAGAAGAAAGAGTTTGGATATAAGCGAAAGTCTAAAAATTTATTGTTATTGAGTTCTCTCCACTGTTATCTCATGGAATGTATCGGTCCAGACATGTTTATTGCAATACGTCTTGCAGACATTTATACTTGTTCACGGGAGAGTTCGATTTGCATTTCACAATTAGTGTGATTTGTTTTCTGTTTGTCGGAAGGCGCGCGCGCGATATGTCTGCAAGCCGGAGGGATGCAGAAGAAAAACGTAAAACAGAATATAGTAAAAATAAGTGGACGCGTTCAGAATTGATGGCATTGCATAAACAATTTGCAATCTATTTCACCCGCGGCTGGAGCTGATGTCGCTACACAATAAATCATCGATGCATTTCCAGCTTTATGCACTTGTCGCCGACGATTACAGGGCCCACGATAAATCCGCATCACATCAATTTCATACATATCAATTTACCATCGCAGTCCGACCTAAGCGTTGGTTGTTCATTTGCACCAATCAAAAACTCGTTACTGCGCTCTCTCTGTGCCTTTTTCTTTATTTCTTCCTTGTGTTAATACGGCTCCTATTCTAACTAAACGCTGCAGGAAGGCGGTTGGCGCGACATGCATGCACAATAACAAACATACGACGGTCTGGTCCTATAAAAAACGTACATTATTATCACATTTGGTTTCCTCCTGCACTCGCATTGCTTGATATTATGATAAGTCTGCTCACTAACAAGCCAGATTTCTTAAAAGTTTATATGCGCAAGCGATTGCGAGATAATATGCACGATTTAATGTTAGATATAATTGATACTTGCTGTTCAACAAAATGACAGAAGTGGTTCAAGTAGAAAAATAATATAATCAGACTCACTATACGTTCCGGCAAGTTTATTATTTTTATCTAGTTATTTCATAAACATGATATTTCAAAAATGATTGAATATAAATGCAGTCTTAGCCGAGTGGTTAAATCCCTGCATCACAAAAATCTGATGCGAAAGGTGCTAGTTCACGAGCTGATAGATTTTTCCAGTATTTACCGGTCAGCAAAAAAAGTAGTGATAAGGTCCGAAAAAGTACCAGAAATAGGGCCGTAACATGAAAAAAAAATGCAGTGCAAAACAAAAATAATGGAAATATTAATATTTACACAATACTAAAAGAGTTTATAAAATGACCGATAGCTTCTTGTATTGAGCTATAAGAAAATAGTTTTGGGGAGCAGAGTCCATTACTTGGATAAAAAACAAAACAATTAATTAAGTTGGTCTGAAATTGAAACTGAAGGAGAGAAAAAACTCCTGTAAATAAAGCAATAAACATTGATGAACTCTTTAAAATCTTCTATTAATATTAAAACAACATCACGACAGTTTATAAAATGTCCAATGTCTTACTTGCTTTGAACTATGGAGGAATAATTTTGGTGGATTAAAAAAAATATATTTATAAGCAATCTATCTACAAGAATACAAAAAGTAGACAATAAGTTCCAGTTTTAACAGAATGAAAAGAGAAGAAAATACAAATATATAAATATTGGAGATTGGCCCAGCGGTCAAACTCCACTAATAACCAAAATTAAAATTAATAAGGGAAGACTGGACTTTGCTATCTCTTCCCTGATAGTTCCGACTTTTGTGTATTGGTGGATATAGTCGTTTGTAGAGAACCATGGTGCATTTGAAATGATCGAAGCGTTTTCGACTGGAACCTGTGTATAATGTCAATTGTTGTATTGCAGGCGGATCCCCAAAGTTGAATTTCATAAGTCCACATGGGTTTGATAATTGCATAATACAGAAGCAGTTTGTTGTCAACAGAGGTAGACGAATTATTGCCCATCAACCAATGCAACCTTTTTACTATCAAGCCCAGCTGCTTCCTTTTTTGTTGTTATATGTTTTTTTCCACGTGAGACGTCTATCCAGATGTATTCCCAGGTATGTGGGATCATCTGATTCACACAGGACACATCCATTCAGTGTCACAAGAGGGCAAGTTTGTCGACGCATTGTCAACGTGACCTGCACCGACTTGGTTCTATTGGTGGAATTAAATCATTTACTTCTATAAACAACAATGAATAAACTTGGTCTAAAATTGAAACTTAGGTAAAAAAAGGAAATTCCCGTAAATAATGCAAAAACACGAATAAATTCTTTAAATTCTTCTATGATTTTTTTAAAAATATTTATACAAGTCTACAATAGTTTATAAAATCCCTTAGATTAAGTTATGGGAAAATAGTTTTAGTGGAGCAGTATATTGTATAAACAACAATGAATTAACTTAATCTGAAATTGAAACTTAAAGATAGACAAAATTAAACTCCTGTAAATAATTCAATAAACATGGATGGACACTTTAAACTCTTGTATGATTGTATTAATATTAATACAAGCCTACAACAGTTTACAAAATGTTTGATATCTCTCTTAAACTGAAGTATGGGTAAACAGTTTTGGTGGAGAAGAATCAATTACTTGGATAAACAACAATTAATTAACTTGGTCTAAAATGAAAGATTTAGGAGGGAAAAAGGAAACTCCTGTAAATAATCGAATAAACTCTTGCATGTTTGTATTAATATTAATAAGTAATAAGTCACTTATAAAATATCTGAAGTATTATTATATTGAGCTTTGACAAAAAAGTTTTGTTGGAGAAAATTATTTTACTTGGATAAACAACTTAGTCTGCAATTACAAAAAATCAGGTGGAAACAGAAATAAATACGTCCAAATAATATAATAAATGATGAACTGAATGACGAAATGGTAATTGCAAGAGCCTTTTGGTCGAAAAACTGTAACGTTTTGAAAAAATAAGTTTCAAATGTTCATTTTAAAGAAGTGGACATTTCATTTTAATAAATTTATACAGTTTGGTAATCTAGTGCCAACATACTATATATGAATCTAGACATAATTTGGAAAAATTATTTATATTCATGCAAAGTTCGATCAAATGGAAATCCAATTTAGAAAGTTTAATTTTGGTTGCTTCGTATCAGAGGAAAAGGAATTGTACAAAAAAGTACACAGATAGGCTTGAAGCATCATTTTTTTATGAAAATCCTTGATAGCATATTTCTTTTTTATTAAACCGTGTATGATTCCCTTTCAATTAGTCTTTGTATAACTCATACTTAATATCTTCATCTTTTCATCATCATTAGTGAACTACATCCACAGCTGCACGCTATACGTCCATTATCACCGACATGACCAGGGTTTTGTCTTCTGGTCATGACTGTCCAGTAGCGGCAACTCCCTTGGACATCAAAAACATCAAATATAAAATATAAAAATGATAAAGAAATATTCATATTTTATATAACAGTAATGAAGCCATTCCAGATTCACTTTCAAATTTAAACAAATAGAACATTCATACATTTTCATTTCCATTCTAGGTTTTCACGGAACACCTATTAACTTTGCACCGGTGTTCACAGTTTTGGAAACCTTGCTGTAGATCAACTGTAAGTTAATATTCGATTTTGTAAAATAAATCCGAGGAATTCTGAATATATCAAATACCATTTTGACAAAATATCAATGCTATTACTGTAAAAATAAGGAAGTATGTTTATGAAAATGTAATTAAAAAATTTGAGAAAATCATCGTGATCTGCAAAAATAGTTAATTTGGGCATTTGAGTAATACACATGACAATACATAAACATAAAAATCTAGACTAATACTATTGTTTATTATATTATTAATAAAGTATATCAATGGAAGGGATAGAGCACAATTCAGACTAAATCATAACTAATTAGTTAGTGAATCATGTTTTATTTAGTTTCGTTTATAAATGAACAACATATGCACATACTAATTTGATGATTTGAATTTCTTGTTTATTTTCACTTCATTAACAATTAACTGATTGTCGTTTAAAATTTTCAAACTTTTACAAATTATTGAATATAATTTACCTAACAATGCGTCATTATTATCAATTATAGTTAATTAAATTTACTTTACAATTATATATTAACATATTATGCTACTTATTTCAGGACAGCCTAATGATATTCTGTTTTATAGTAAAAAAAATAACTTCCAACTGCCTTAAGACAATAACTGCTCAGTAATTGCATCCACAAGGCAGTCTATCATAAAAGATTTTACATACGTCTAGGTAATCTGTGCTGCAAAGTTCCAGGTCAAGTCAATAAGTAATTTATTTATATAAATTGTAAATGATTAAATATGACGAGTCACTGTATTATTAATTTCCATCAGAACCAAAATCTAATGAAATTGAAAATATTCTAAAAAAGGATATTTTTCTTTTAATAAAATAATTTGTATTCTAGATAATTACTGTAAATCTGATATTACATTTTAGTATTCTGCCTATATTATTGTTATTTACTAATGTTAATCTTGAACAAGAAGTACTTTTCGAGAGAAAATACGTGAACACATTTAAGAAAAGTAACAAAAAGTATTCATAAACTTTTATTTCATCCCCAGCTGACCCACATTCGCGCTGAACTTTTGTTTCTTGCGAAGGCTCTTTCCTTGTTGCTTCGCTAATTTGAAACGCAAATGTTGGCATGGCGCATAGCACTAAATGGGACAGATAATGCCGAATCACGTTAAGTACACCAAATTTGCATTCTCACCATTAATGCTTGAGCAAGTAGCGAATGTGTATGCGTTCGGTTTCGAACGGTTCTCATTTATTCTTCACCTCTCGCTGCTTCTGTCACCACAAAAAGAATACAAGAAGCACGAAATGTTCTTCAAATAATCTACGACAAACACCTTTATATTTCATAATTGCAATAGTTTTTGCTTTAAAATATTCTGATATTACATTCCATAAAATATATAAAATTCACTATATAAAATACAATATAGTAAAATTAAATCTAATTTTTATAGAATTATCTGTTTTATGTTTTTTTTTTTGGTATTAGGAATGAACATTGCAATATTTCAAAGCATCTATTATAAAAATAAAGAACCGTGGTTGTATTAATTAGCGAATTAAAGTTTTAAAATTACTTTTATCATTTTTATTTGCAGCAGTACTTCTTAATCTAATATTTAGTTACATTTCTTGTATCAAAGCAGAGGAAGTTATGTTATAAGACAAAGTTAAAAAAAAGCTGAACTATACTATAAATAAGTAATCAATAATATTTTATTGCAACAAAGTTATTTTTGAAAGGTCTGTTTGCTATATGAATTGCTGTTGATAATATTTTAGTCTTTATTCGTAGATTCAAATTGTACTTTCAGGTAAACCTCTTACTGGTATTCTATAACACAATATTGCTCTAACACGATCAGAACTATTCGAATACCATAGTATATTCTTCTCTTTTATTTAACCTTAGTAAATACATACATAGTGTGTAATACAATCAGTATTGGATACAATACAGAAACATTTATGTATACAAACAACAAAATATACAAAATACCTGAAGAATCAAATAATGAGGTTTTTTGTCTGGTACACTTTCGGTGCTATCGTCTTCGAAATGTTTGAAACGATCAGTGAAGATGTTTTACTATGTTAGAAGAGGTACAATTTCTAATTCGTCTCCACTCCATTTACATTGTGTTGTATTCATAAAATGTCATTTCATTTATCAAGTCCAATTTCACCTATTTGATGTATTATAATAGAAGTAACTGAGATAGTATGTATTATTTAATCATCTGTGTACTTTTGGCTGCCTATAGCTATTACATTTTAATTCTCGAGTGGGTGGTTTTTCGTTGTGTATTCTCAATGGGTCCAAACAAATGAATAAATAAGAATAGAGTCGGGTTAATGCAATTGCTTGAAATAGAACAACGACGGACTAGTAAAGTTCCAAACTCGGACATGCTGCAGTATAAATTGAGCTACAAGTGGCCCAACTGGGGATTCGGCAACGAGGGTAGCTTTGTCTCTGCAAATTTGATCTGTAGGTCACCACATCAAATAGCAATTTGCTCGTTTCGCAGGATCGAATACTGAAGATAATAAGAAATAATGTGTATCAGATTTCAGGATCATCCATAATCTGCACACTGACATGTGACAAAAAATCAGTATGAAAGAACGAAGGCATAAAAAAGAAACAATGCAGCGAAGGGGTGGCGAAAAGGAAAATGCGAATGCGTTATGAATGTGCATCTAAAAATAGAATTGCAGGTTGAGACCGTCGTGTGCTAAATGCAAATTCGCCTGCGTTTTCTGAATGAACGGACTCGTGCCCCGGCCTTGACCTACATTCCTGCTGGATTTACAACCCTAAAAAAAGGACCTAGAGTTTAACAGTTCCCGGCAGCAGGTGGCACCCTCTGCACACCCTGTATCGATCCGTAATCCCGGAATCCCGGACCGCACAAATTTCGTTACCTTAAATCTATATAGTAAACATCGCATGGTAGTCTTTCTTTCTTTTATTATTATTTAAAATTTGTATAAAATGCATTACAAAAGATCTGTACAAAATGTATTTTAATACTCTTCAGCCGGATTCATTTCGCTGTGAATGAGATTTGAGTGTGATACGGATTTGCTTGACATATTTGGCATATTTCTGAGTTTCATTTCCAACCTGAACAACAAGACGAATACGAGGATGTTCATCAATACGATAAACGGGTACACGATGTAGGACGTGGCGAAAGATCCGCTGCTTTCCTCTTCATCTGCGTAGACTTCTTCGGGCACTGGTTGCTTGTCTTTGCTGACAATGCAACTGTCGTTCCTCAGGAATCCGTCTACAGATAATTTGATGTTATCCTCAAGGAAGTAATTGTCCAATTCAGTGATCAAGTCGCATGTGAAGTAGTTTCCAATCAAGTTCATGTACGTGACGCGGGGCATATGGTAATACATAACTTTGTAGTCGAGATCAGTCAAATTGTTGTATCCTAAATCGATGGTATGCAAACTGTGCAAGGCCATGATGCCGGTCCGTTTCACGAAAACAATTTCATTGTGCGAGATGTTCAAGTACCTCATCTCGGGCATTCCACCGAAAAGTCCCGTTTTGAAGAATTGAAGTTTGTTAAAGGCCAACGTCAAATCCCTTAACTGGGTTAATCCCAAGAAAGCACCTTTGTTGATATGTTTCAACTTGTTTCCATCCAAATTCAGAACTTCCAGTTTATTTAAGCCATCAAAAGCCAGCGCTTCGATGTTCTCGATGGCATTCTTTGAAAGGTCCAGTGTTTCCAAGTTGTGCAGTGTGATCAATGTCTTAGCTTCCAAGGTTTTGATCATATTTTCTGCCAAATTCAACTGAACGAGTGTCGAAATATTTGCAAAATCTAAAGATTTAATCGACTCGATTTGGTTGTGTTCAAGATTGACTTTAAGTATCTTAGGTAAATTGTTGAAAACGTCCTTAACTTCTTTAATTTCATTATGTCCTAAATTAAGATCAGTGAGCGAGAATAATCCTTCGAATGCCTTACTGCCGATAGATTTAATGTCATTGTATTCTAAATTCAGTACGGTCAGATTCAGGAGCTCCTTAAATCCGGATGCTACGAGCACCGAAATCGAATTGTTGGACATTTGCAGGTTCCTAATTTTCTTGGTTCCCTTAAAAACTCCTGGATAAACAGATGAAATCTTATTGTTCTGCAAGTAGAGATTCCTGAGGAAAACAAGTCCGACGAAGGCGGAGTCCTTCAGCGTGGTGATTTTGCTGTTTTGCAAGTCCAGCGTCTGGATCTCGTTTCCAGAGATATCGAAAGCGTTGGACTCGATGGTTTCTAAATTGCAATTGATGCACCGGACCGTCTCGTCGAGGCTGTCAAATCTGTAGCTGGTGGCACGGAAGAAGCTGGATGTAGCGTTGACGCAAGTTGCCGTCAGGGAGCCCCTCTCGCCGTAAGAGCATTTCATCAGTTGTCCATGGCTGCTGCAGCACAGAAGCAGCGTGACCAAAAATATCGTCTGAAAAACGAAAATAATAATAATATGTCGTAATAATAACAATCTGTAGATGCAGTGACTCGAGCCGATAAACCATGTAATCTTATCAGAATTGACTAAATAATGCACACAAATATAGGAATTATCAATAGGAGTAGGAGATGAAAGAAATGAAAACATATGCCAGCACTGTTTGCATAACTCCTATACTAAGGAATATAAAAGAAAGACTTTGTATTACGTTTTTTTTTTTGTTCACCGGTGGAATCGTGAAAAAACCGCGCGCGGAGGAAGTGGTAAATTTGGGAGCGAGGACGAGACTGCAATTATAAATTACACTAATTTTGACGTCTTCTGAAATAGTATCACGAGCAAACAAAGGAAGCGCAAACTAAAACAAAGCGTGTCCGTTGTTTATGCTCGCTAAAAGAACAGACGCAGACAATGAACAGCACACGCAGCAATGACCACAAAAAAATGCCTCAACAACAACTTTATAAAAAAAACAACAAAGTATAAAAAGACAATGAAACGTAATTAAAAATATAGCTTACTTGAACCCGCAGCATCGCGATCGTTCGTAAATTCTGGTTTCAAATTAAATTCCTAAATGTGCCGAAGGATCACATCAACTTCCTTTTTGTGCACCTCGCACAAAACCAAAAACGCAACTGAACTCTGCGGCTACTCAATATTATATGTGAAACTTTCCGTTTATGTGGATGCTTCTGTACTGTGTGAATGTGAATGTGTCAGTGTTGCTGTGACTGTTAATTTTCTAAAACAGATTTCAAGAATGAGTGATAAAGACGAAATACGCTTCAATAATAATAAGCGCTTCGCTTGTTATCAACGCGACTTAACCAAATAGAGTTTCTTTCGTTGGCAATAGCCGCGACGTACTTTAAATGTCTGCAAACTTTTCACCAATTACCAAATTCAAAAAAATTGAGAAAATGACGCAATTTTCTATTGCAAAATTACTATTCATTGGATGCTACTTATTTGTTGTAACCGAAACACTTTTAATTACAATTATTTAGGGAAGATAGTAATTATTAAGTAATACTGCTACTAAATGTAAAGCAAAATTAAAATAGTAAACAATTATTGGATTGTATTGAATAGAGACTGTTCTATTTTTAGTATTTATATTGCGACGCAGAGATTCACTTTATATTAACTAATTACAGTTTTTAAATATTATAAGTGTTTCTATTGCATTTACCAAACGAAAATATGCATAAGATCGATTACATCAAAGTAAATGAAGCTCCTTTTCTTAAATTTCTTTCAAAAGATTCCAATTTTTCCTCTCTCTCTCTCTCTCTTCAAATCCAATAACCCTTTCAAAATACAAGTATCCTACATGTATCCTTTACCAATATCTGTTATTTCTATAATTATGTTCTTTACCTTTTCCAGAGGCTGTTTTTTCTTATGTAATTTCATACAGTATTGTGCATCTAGTTTCTTTTTATTGTTATAGTTCATACTTCTTTCATTATCAATATACTTTTTGCTTATTATTATTTTGTTTATATAAAATTATGCATTTTTTTTAATACCTGTTTTCAGTTTTGACTATTTATATTTGGAATCATTTGCTGTTGTTTGGTGGTCAATAAATAATATTATTTCTATTATAATTAAAATATTTATAGTCAAATATATTCATTTATTTATAATTAATATAATAAAAAATGGGCAGAAACACCTATGGTATATAACCCTTTTGCAGCAGTAGTAGTAATTGTGTTTTCTTTTATTATAATTGTATGAATGTTGTATTATTTTTTTTTCACTGTTGCAATAAAAATTTATTACATATGTCAGTGTGATAAGATATAACAAATGTTGATTTGGTTAAAAAAACATCAATGTTTATTAATATCTTAATCTTTTCCAAAGTTACCACTAGTACTAGTCAAGGTCTTCATGGGCAAAACTGATTTACTCCAGGGTTTCCAAAGTGTCCGGTTTGTCCCACTTACAATTAATAATTTATATATTATATTAAGTAAACCAACTATTACAAATGATTTGGTTTATATAGAATAATTGTAAACACAGTTTGTATACTTTTTTTTATAAATTGTATAAAGTAAATATTTCAATAATTATATTGTGAACTAACATCCTTTCTGATGTATAGACATAACAGTTGACAAAAACAATATATTATCTGCGGATGGATGGTTACTGCAGATGAAATATCTGTGATGCTCGGTTTCGGGTTTTTCCCTAATCTACGTAGTAGATGTCTCGATCTCGAATATACACGATAGTGTTGTAATTCGTGCCTCAGCATTTTTAATTCAATATAAATTTTAGAGACATAAAGATAACATAAATGGTAATAATTCAATTTACATTATATATTAATAAATAATATCTTGATAACTTGTTAACAAAGAAATATTTATTTCTAAATATTAGCTTTGAAATTAAGCAATTTCGTTTTGTTACATGATATAAAACTCAAGAATTAACATTAATCAAATTGTTCAATTCTTTTTGGTAATTTCGTTATTCCGCCTTCATATAATCAGCTGAAAAATGCCTAAATCCTTGGTCATTTTTGAGTGTTAAATCTCTAGAGATGATTTTTTTAATCAATTCTATGTAGAAATTAATATCACATACTTAATAAAACATAATATTTTAACATTTACGTTTGTTACTTTAAAACTCTAAACTACAAACTTTAAATACAATTACAAGCTTTACAATTATCGCTTTTACGATATCTATCAAAAGTTTCAACAAAAAAATCATGACTGTTAGAAGTCACTATCTATTTGTGAAAATCCATTATTAGTTATTAATTAAAAATTACCTAATAATTTATTAATGTAATTATAATTAAGGTCATTATGGTTTTATAAGTACATAATATCAAGAAGGTAATTTCTTCTTCGCAAAGACTTATGATTTAAAATACTAAATAATGGAATTATTACCAGAAGATAAAACAACAACTATATTTATTATTTAAATAAATTTATTAAACACTAATTGAATCAAATTGATTTTGGCCAAAGTGTTGTTATTTGTAATATCGTCGAAAAATTCACTATTACGTTTAGCTCCCATGTTTATTGTATTAGTTGGAATAGTTTACATTTCTTCAGGGAACCTTAAAATTTATACCAATCATTTTTTTGCAACAACGTCATTCCCCATTCATAGAATTTCTAACTAGATGCTTTACAACTAAAGTGAAACATTTCTAGAGGGGATCTTTTCAAACCAATTCTAATACGTGGGTTCTTTGAGGAAATCAATACCACAAACTTGCCAAAATATGGAGAAAATGTTCGTTTCTAAACTCAATGTAAAAATTAACACTAACTTAAAAATTGTAAATTAAATTACAAGTAATTTAATTTTAAAATGAACAAAAAGTGATATTTTTCAAAATTTATAATGCAAAAATCAAGTCACTGATAGAAGAAAATCAACAACATCTGTTTGTGAAAACTAAATTTAATCTGTTATTAATTAAGAACTAAAATATGTTTATTACACACGATTTTTTATGTTACAATCAAATAATTTATAAATATAATTGCGGTAAATAAATTATAAGTGCTTTATATCAAGTTGATAATTTATTGTAACCATAACTTCAAATTGTTTGTGCAAAAATTAAAATACTGACAAAAAATATTATTTATATAGTTGATTTATAATTAAAGTTGTACTATTAAGGAAATCTTTTAAAGATGTTTCTTTATATCATAATATATATTACTAATAAAAATAGTACATATTAATTTAAAAAATGTGAGTTACTATTGACTAAGGTCTTTCTGTCCTAACTGTCAATATTAACTGTTTTTTTATTGTTATTTATATAAATAAATTTAAGGAAAGGAGCTGCATTTAACAAATCTCTAATTTCAGATCATCTTTCCAATATTTCGATACGCTAAAAATGCTTAATGTTAGAAAGTCATAGGCAAAATTTTATAAAACTGTTGTGTGATTGCATTAATAATAATTCTTCCATTATTTGACTTCAATTAATAGTTTTATAATGATCAATTTTCTGAGATTCTGCACTGTATATATTTGCGACAATAATTTCTAATGCAAAATTGTAATTGTGAAAATACGAAATGTTATTGATAATATGAAAACATTCCAGTTAATTGCATAATTATATTTTAATACTTGCTCCCAGATTGAACTAGAGGCGACCGATTATATCTGAAATGGTTTCAATTTATCTCTAGCGCACGAAAGTAAACACTTTTCTTAGTACAACATAAAAACTTTCCAACTCATTATCTATGTCTAACCGATTCCAACGAAAATTAAGCCGCTATCAGCAAAAATAAATTTATTACGTATTCTATAATATATTGAAATTTGTTTAATAATTAATATCTTAGATTTATAAGCTAGAGTGAATAAAATAGGAAAAAGAAAAACCTATGGTCTATAGCACTCTGCAGCAATATTATTGTATTTTATTTTTTTTTGAATTATTATAAAATAATATTTTGAAAAAATTAAAAAAAAGTGCTGAATTTTATTGTTACTTTTGTATTGAATAAATTCAATCACACTACAAACATATATCATTTAAATATGGAAGGGGATTTCTGCTTCTATGACATAGCAACAATAATTTATAAAGCATATTGAGAAATTTCGTGAAAGTTTAGTATTATATAACTAGCAGAGATAGTGGATCACAACTATTGTTATGTTCAGCATTAGAAAAACAAGTTCAGGAAGAGGTGGGCCATCCGCAAAGTAGTCGTGATACCAATTATACCCGAGTCAAGGATATCTGAGTCAAGGTTATCGTTATCATAAAACTGGAATTTTTATGCATCATCAAACCACTGGTCATAGGTTCATCGATGTCTTATATATCTATGCTATTTTCGAATCAATTGCTGCTCAGAATTTATTTTATTATACAAATATGGATTATTTATTTCAAGATTCAATTCTTTTATCAATATTGATAATTGTCTTCTTTTTATAAAGTCTATTATTCATAAAGTTGCAACTGCACATTTATTATATGTCTATGTGTATATAATTACCATAATATTTTGTTTCAAACTAAGACAAATTTGAATTTTTCTCAAAACATAAAGTAGTGCCTCACGATTGAAGAGACTAAATACAAGAATTATGTGGTAATAATTTATATAATGAAAAACAAATATATTAGAGAGTAATTGGCTCTATTCATATAGGTATTTTTGCCCTAATTTTGAATCTTGCTGCATTGAGCTTTATCATCCTTCCATTACTTTCGCATTAGTTCTCGATATTGTTATTCGGGTCTACTTCTTGCCTGTTGCAAACTTAGGCAAGGCAAGAACCTGGAAACATTGGTGTGATGTTAATTTTGCTTTGCTAAGGAGGGGATGTTCTCAGATATCGCTGCCTGTAATTCTCACTTCTTGCAAATCCTTGACCATCTTAGTGAACCAAGCTCACTTGATAAAAATCCTGTTTGTCAATCGCATTGGGTTCATTCTTCTCATATGGCAGTAAAATGTAATTATCCGTTTCCTCATGGTGTCAGTTAATGTTTCCATATGGATATACAGTTCGTGGTTTTACTATCTCCTATATTCCCCATTTGCTTTTACTTCCTTCGCATTCAGTTTCAGTTTCAGAGAATCCAAAAAATTTCGAAGCCATCTGCGAATGCTAGGCTAGGCTTTTATAGCCCAACCTTACTCAATGTTTATTCCTGTTAACATTCATTCATTTTTAATACTTTTCGATGATTTTTTTGAGCACGCAGTTGAAGAAAAAAGATTGTCCATCTTCGTGCTTTACACCAGTCCTGATTTCGATGAGCTCTGAAATTTATCTTCTGAATTTTAGTTTGTAGTATTGTTTAAGGTTTTCTGAATAATTGCTCTTGTTTTATTATCCGGTCCAAGTTCTTTCCGTATTTCAAAGAGGGTGAGTCGATCAATGGAGTCATAAGCCTTGTTTTGAAGTCAATGAAGATTTTTTAAAATTATTTAATTTTTATCATGTGGAAAACTTCACTTCTATTTGTTTTGCTCACTACAATGATTTTTTAATCAAATATTTAATGGATTATTAGCAAAAGTTGTTTTATCGAAGTACCAATTTCTCATTAATTTTTCGACAAAAACTGTTTTCCTACAGCTCTATATTAAAAAGATGTCGGTCATATTTTCTTAAACCCTTGTAGGATTGTATTAATTTCAATATTTTCTAGTATTCTAAAAACCGTTTCTTCTTCTTGAATCATGTAAATATAAACTTCATTCATCGTTGACGTTTTTGAGTTTTATTTGGAAGTACATTGTAACCTCGGTGTACGATCTTAAACCGTTCTTGATGTTTGGACTTTTACCGAATTGGAAGTATACTAAATCAATATTTGATTAATCAGTGAAATAAAAATGATTAATCCGTTTTCATATACATAAATCTCCTCTTGATATGATATATTAATGGGATTGCAAAATGATGAAAAATAGCTAATTCTACGAAAATGACTTATAGTTAAATCACTGTTAATTTTTATTAGTAAGACATGAATCAAAGTAAAAACCAGTTTAAGTACATTATATATTTAATTAACAATAAAAAATGCAAACGAAATTTAAATATAATACACTATTCATTTTTCTTTTAATTAATTAATTTTTACCTATAGTATACATTTCATAGTCTCAACACTTTATTTCTCAAGACGTAATTTTATGTTTATGAGTATATTATTTTCTTATTTCGTCAAAGCTTCGCGAGGTGAGGAAACAATCTATAATTATTATTTATAAAAACCATTTACAGCTCGTTCAATTCTTTGTATTCTGTATCATTCTAATCCGATATCAATTTATTAATTTTGTTTTTAATTAAATTCTATGTATTGCATGCATTTCAAAGGCTCAACTTAATTTCGTAAAGTTAGATAATAATATTATTTATTGCAACAACAATTACATAAAAGCAATACAAAAAAAATGAAGAATAAAATAAATAAAATTCCATAAAGAGTTGTCTCTTCCTTCTCGTTTAGGTTTACATTCAAGTATATGTTTTATGTTTCCTGTAGACTGGAAATATTTTTCGCGTAACGCCGCAGAAGTACGTCATAACATTTCTTTAACGAACTTTATTGCCAAAGCATTAAATAATATACATACATTTACTAATTATACATATGTTAATACGTCACCATTACAAATACATTATTACGTCACTATTATAAATGTGTTATTAGAATTAATCATTGGGAATAGTTGAAAATATATAAAAATTGAATTGCTCCGAAGAAAATTTGATCGTTATTGTTTGAATGAAATTTGAAAATTTCAAGAAATCTGACTACTTTTTGTTACATCAGTTTATAAAATGCGTATATCAAGAAAAGTACACATATATATTATTATCTTATATTTTTTTCCTTTTTATTATCACAGAGACCTATTTTTATGTTTCGATAGCTAACAGCTATCACTTTATTTTATGACATCCTCTTATTTGGCCTCTTGAAAACTATTTTTTTAATTGCAGTATGTATCAGTCGAACAGTTTAAAACCACCTTTTAAAACTGCACAAAAATAACTGTCACACATGTATTTTTTTTGTATTGATTTTTTACAATTAATTTTTTTAAATTCAATTAACATTTTCAAACCCGATTATTGTAAATTAAGAGTGTTGGAATCCATAGAACAGGAGATATAATAACATTTATTGCAACAGAACAAATAAGAGCAAGATATATTTATAATACAATAGTAATGAAATAAATCTAAAAATAACGGTATTCTGTTACAAAGTCTTTCCGTCCTATGAAAATTAACAATATCATCAAAAAATAATCAAAAACAAAAGAAAATTATGAAATCAATTTAGTTTTTTGCTAATAGAGAACCATTTGTGGTGGATCTCAGGAGATATTACTCTAGTTTTTTTTATAAAATTATAATATAATAAACTATAGTCCATTATATTTATTTGTTTATTATTATTTATTTAACCAATTTATTATAAAAATATAAGAAAAAATAGAAATGCAAGTTCATAGTCCGGGACTGTTGGAAAGCGAACTTGACTAAACAAAAGATTAATAATGTATACAGAAATAAGTTTTTGAACTAATTTTATTAGAATCTGGTTTGGTCAATTAATAAAAATTGAGTTTGTTTTGAAATTTTAAAATTATAATGTATGATTCAGGTATTGCTGTATTGTTTCTCATAAAAAATCGATACAAACTCGAGTGAAATTTATTACATCAACTTACAGAAACGATAGTTTTTTTTTAAACTGTAATGCTTTTGGAACGAAACGAATTAATAATAAAAAACGATTATGATATAAAGGAAAAATAATAGATAAAAGATTCAGTTCGTTATTTCCGGTTTGATTACTAGCTGAGGAAATGATAATTAAGTCTAAGCCCCACTATTCACTTATCAAATAATTTTTAACACTATCATAAAAAAAATATGTTTTCCACATGGGAAAGATGCCACATAGCATCGCACACAAAATAAATAAGATAACAAACCGAGAGTGCATTTATTTTTCTTCGATAGAAGGATTGAGCTTACGCAATAGCGATTTCTTAATCGATCGTAATCTTGTTTCAACAACATTACAGGTGTATATATATATAATAAACAGGTAATCCACTTTAGAACATTTTTATAGAATACGTGTGAATATGAGAACGATTTTGATATTGTTAGTGTTTATTTCTTGGGTTGCTGGTAAACCGCTCGAGGCGGACAGCGGTGGCGGAAAAAAATGTGGATATCAAGTAAGTTTCCAATTTGGTTTACTAATTTATAAAAAGCCGCTAATTTCAACAACAAACGACGGTACATCAACGAACGAACTTGTTGTGTTTTCAATTATTTAATTTGATTGTCACGCTTCAAAGTTTCATTTGTCTTTTACTTGTTCGTCGATTTGTCTTAACCTCAGGCAATGTTATTTGGATTAAAATGGTCTAACAGAAATTCTGGAAGCCTTGATGGGCTTATCGTTATGTTTAATTAACCCGTTGTGATCTCTGCGAAATATTTATTTTACATATTTCTTGCAAACGGCAACGACGATCGTTCTTTAATGTTGAATGGTACATATTTATGTGAATTGTGTACAATTGAATAAATAATTATGTGCAAGTGCAACTAAATAATGTATGGATTGTTTGATAACATTACAAATATCGTAACCTTTGGACCGCATCCGGCATATAAGTTCTATAGTTGTTACTGTTTAGGATTAGAGATGATAATTGCTCATCATTTTACGCAGCTAAACTGATTCGTAATTTACTTGAAAACCGAAATAATTTAAATGAAAATGTATCTAACCCTTTGATTTTTTCTTAAATAAAAGTAATTTTTAGTCTACTTTTTTATTTAGTTCTACATAATTCTTTATTTCTTAATCCACGAGTATAAATCTTAAACAATTCTTAGTTTATAATTTATTTCGTTTCGATTTTTGCCTTTGGAATGAAATATAACGTTGTTAAACAACACCAGGAGAGTGACCTTCACTTTTTTTTAAATTCTTAAATGAAATCTAGCAAAAATATATTTTTGGTATGAACATTACAAAAAAATATGAAGGAATTTTGACATATTTAATTAATTATGAAAAGTAACGAATTTTGTACAATATTTATGAAACATTATCTTCGAAAGATTCAAAAATTTGGAACGTCTAAATAAAAATGTATTATATTAGAAAAATACTTAAATCTCTTAAATTTTATAATTTTAATGATATATAAAAGTTCGATTTATTTTTCGAGTTATAGTTTGTTTTCTAGTGTTATTAGACTTTGTGGCTAATAAGTTATAATAATAATAACATTTGCAATAAAAGTAATAAAGAAATACAAAGAACAGAAAAAATAATTGTTATTGCTGCAAAGTTCAAGAATTTAATGTAAAACAATCTTAAATAAGATTTGTCGAAAAACTAAATTTATCATTATAAATATTTTTATGATTCAATTTCAGTTTATGTTTAAGCAATATTGATAATATTTGTTTTGATGAATTCCGACGATGCAGCCAGCGATCAGAATTAATGATGTTTTTACAGTTATATTTAATGAACTTTGTATGAGAACTTTGTCATGTATTCGATTAAAATAATGTTAAGTACAATATTTGCAAATTATTGAAACTGATTAATTAAATTCTAAATGCTTATTTGAAAAATTTACAAGCTATTCTTTTATAGTTATGATCAAAAATAAAGAAATGAAATATATCTTAATATATAAGAAACAAAAATACAGGGTTTAAATAATAATTATAACAATAATAAATTATGAAATAAAAAAAACTTAATACAATAACATAAATAAAATACAGTTAAAGTGCTTCATATTTTATTATATACAGTTTATAAATGAAAGTGGTCTGATTTAATTTTTTCAAGAAAAGTTGCTCGATATTAACGAATGTTGATATTATAAAATGCTAATGTATACAAGTATTTGAACTTTATAACTTTAGGACAAGAAATTATAATTATATAATAGATTTTTGATAGATTAAATAAAGTAGATTGCATTTACAACGACAATAATAAATTCCTAGTATATAGAGTTGTAGAATGCTATCTTTAAACGAGTTGCATTTATCATTAATAAAATTTATTTTAAAGACTTTTTTATTATTATTTTGAAACATAAATCATTTGGTTCTATGCATTGGTGAACATATGTAATTGGTCTATATCGTTCTATAGGAAAATGTATTATATAATTATATATTGTGAAAAGAAAATTAATGTTTGGTTGTCTTACTTTAAAAAGTTTATCTATTCTTTTAAATTCAGTGTCTTTGTGGCCAAGTCGCACAATAAACGTTTTTAAATATAAGTTATTATAAACTTGTGGAAAATAGCTGAAAAAATGTTTTTGAAGAAAACGACATTCGAGGAAATTGATGGTTAGGTATATTGTTATAAATTATCATTGACGTATTATTTGATTTAGATAAGAAAATATAAAGAAAAACCAAAAATTAGAAAGGAAATAGAACATTTAAAAAACCACGAACAATACGATAATAATCATTTCAAAATAGAGTCATGAAAAAAATAGTATTTTATTATTATTGTATGAATATGTTTTGATTTTTTTTTATCTCTTTACTGTTACAATAAATGTAATAACTATTATTTAAAATAATAGAATAATGCTCTATGACTAAGTGGTTTTTTCTCTCTGTCATATGCCATTTCCGTATGATACGATAATTTAATAATCACAAAAAGATTTATTGTAACAGATACATACAGAAAAATAACAATATATTAGAACAAAACCAGAAAATAAAATAACTACTTCACCTGTCACAAAGGGCTATTGTTTGCAATCTTTTCGACCAACGATAATACATGAAATATATGACCTTTTTTAAGCATCTCCTTTATAGTTTAATACTAAGAACTCTCTGCTTGAAATGAGATGATTGAAAGTAAGTTAATAATTATATATAAAAATACATTACATATGTGGATCAGTGTTTAAAAGGGGACAGCATCGAAATATTAGATACACGGCCGAAAAGCAGATCTAGTTTCTTCGTTACATAACATAAAATATATTTGTGATTGTTTTTCACGTTACTTTTTACAATCTGAGTAGAAAAACAAACAGAAAATGTATTATTATCCCAATTGTAGTTAAAATATAATAAATATGCTATTTCACAAATTTCATATTATTCCATTCCATATTATTCCAATAAATTCTACTGGTTCGCTTTTGACAAAGTAGCCGTAATGTTTATGATACAGGTTGCCAGAAATTTACCTTTAAATAATTACCAAATAATGACTTTCAATGAAATACAAATTCGTTAATTTTCAAGTCCTGCCATTAGTATGTTTCATGCGAAGTTTTTTAAGCTCGCATATGGCAAGTCAACTAAATAGTGTTTACTTTTTCTTAAGACTGACATAATTTATGTCAAAAATATAATTCTGTCATTTTGACAGATGAAAATAAACAGCAAATAATTATGTCAGACTTTAGGTTTGAAATTTTTTGTTCATAAAAAGTTATTTGATACAATTCAATAACTTTTATAAAAAAGCATATGTAGTATCTGAATGACATTGAATATACTCTATTGTAAATGTGAGGAAAATAACGAAAGTGGAATTGAGAAGAAGAATAATGGACATATAGATAATACAAGAAGATGTGTAATTTCAGATTTTGAAATATATTTAGTATCTAATTCAATATAGGTAGTACAAGAAGATCTATCCTTTCAATTATCCAGTAAAGTAGTATACAATTTGTCATTATAAATAGTGGCGTATTATTCACGAAGGCAATGAAAATTATGTTATTAAATACTATATAAATAAAGACATTTTGAAGTATTAGGCGAAATAATTTCGCATCTAAATAATTTAAAAAAATATTAGTATATAAATATTGACAAAACAGAGTCCTTAGCTGTTAGCTGTTTTAACTCATCCAGAGTCCTTGTCAGAGTTGTATACACTTTACTCTTAAGATAGCCCAAGAAAAAGTGGATATATGGATATATCTAGTGATCTTGGGGCTAAGGAACGTTACTAAATCTTGAGATCACAGTGTTACCGCATAATTCTCGTACAGCTTCCATTGATTGTCATGTAGTGTGTGATGTTACTCTACCCTGTTGAAACCAGGTTTTTGAACGTGCGGAAAATTAGGTATAACAGTTATTATAATCCCCTGTTCATTTTCAAAAAATAAGGTCAGACTATTCCATGTGATGAAACAGCACACCATACTGTTATCTTACTAGCGTGTAAAGGGCGCTCATGAACTTCATTAGGATTTGTGCCTGTCCAGTAATGATAGTTTTGGTTATTCACGTAACTTGTGAGATGAAAATTAAAAATTCATCGTTATTGTTGATGTTTATTATCATTTGTTGACAGAATTCTAATCGCAAATCGTTTTATTTCAGTTGTTGCACTGTCTACAGCTTGTATGGATGAAATTTTAAATCTAAATTAATAATTCCCGTCATTATGTATCACCCTGTATTGATATTTAATAATAGTAAGCCAGTGTATAATGTATTATGAATATCGGTCTGAATCGGTTAATTTTAACTAATTAACGAAACTGGTCAATAAGTTACACTTTTGCTTCTAATTATTCAAATATATGTTTTAATAGTATATTTTTCAAAATATAAATTGTGACATTAATCCAATTTACTATATTTGCTTGTTTGTTTTTTCAGTCATGCCACAAAATACATCCGAGCAAATTGAATGTACATTTAGTGCCCCATTCTCACGACGATGTTGGCTGGTTGAAAACCGTCGATCAATATTACTTCGGAAGTAAGTAAAAATAGAAGAAAATCGATTAGAGGAGATGCAATAGTTTCCTGGAGTAAAGGGGTTTCATATTCTCACATAAATTTCAGGTAGAACAAATATCCAAATGGCTGGCATCCAGTACATAATTGGTTCGTCGATAGACGCTCTGCGCTCGAATCCAGACAGAAGGTAAATAGATTTACGCAGTATTTATCGGTATCAACAGCAAGAAACCCGATTAAAGCATTTCGCAAATATATTTAATTAAGAGTAGCTGTAGATTCCCGATGACCTTTGCAGCTTTATCGTCAAATTAAAACAAAAAAAGTAAATAAATATGTAATGCGCAAACTGGAAATGAACAACAACAGATAAATATAGTATTTATATATGCTGTGTTAACAACAAAATGAAGAAAATGTCGATATCAAGAAATAATATGTTCAGAAATGATCTGCTTTTTTTTTTAAATTGTTGCTTGTTTGTAATCGTTTGCTCCCTTTCTGTAGATTCATCCAGGTGGAAACTGCGTTTTTCTGGAAATGGTGGAAGCAACAATCGGAACAAGTGAGGGATGACGTGAGGTATCTCGTGAACAATGGAAGATTAGAAATCATCAATGGGGCTTGGAGTATGAATGACGAGGCGGCGACGCATTATCATTCAATCATCGACCAGTTTACGCTCGGCTTAAGGTATTATCAATCAAACAAAGAACACTGTGCAATAATAATCGTTTCGTGGAAAGGTCACGACATTACAATCGACTGTAATTGTGACTGTTAATGCTGCAGATCCAAATACTTAGATATAAACAATTTATAGCAGCGTTTCCCAACCTTTGTGTGCAATGCACCCCACCCAAGCATTTACAAAATTATTATGTTCCCTTATGTAACATATATATATATAATTTGGAATGAATGAAGAAACGTAAATGATTGGTTTTAGGAATAAATCAATAAATAATTGTCCGCAAAAATACATTTTCAAAACATGTAAGAACTAAAATAATTTTAATGTAAAATCCTTCTATACTGTTTTGGTTACCTGTAATTAAACATTATTTAAGTTTAGCAGACAAATCAATACGCTTAATGCTTGCTACAAAGAGATTATATGTTAGGTTTCTATTTAGTCTCAAGTCACCGCAATGTGTTATATACAGCTCATATCTATTTTTATCACCAAATCATTTATGGCATTAAATCCATATTCAGCTAAATATGAAGATGGAAACGGTAATAATAGGTTTCTTGCACATTTGGTTTTATTTAATTTTTGTAGTTGAAGTTTATTTAATATTTACTTTTTGAAAGATATCGATTAAATAACTGACAAATGCTTTACTATCGACTATGAACAGATACCTTATTTCAGGTTTGTCGCTTAACAAATCACTAAGAGTATCAAATAGTTCCATAAATCTTTTCAAGCAATACCCTTGCGAGGGTCATCTTACTATTTTCAACAAAATAGCATAAATAAATGCTTAAATTTGGCATGTATTTAATAGTATTAATGAACGTTATAATTTAATTTAGTACTTCATTAAGAACTGGCAATTTTTTTTAACTACGATGTTTTCCCAAAGATTAACACAATGAGAAAGAAGAATTACTCTTTTTTTCTCATCTTTCATCAATTATATCCAACCAATTGTCTTATCCATTATTTCAGGACTAGTAAATATGTAATATTTTTTATCGATAAATTATTAATATTTAAGTATCTTACATAATAATGTTTATATCCCAAAATTCTCTTTATCAGTAAATCTTAAATAAGTTATCGAACGGCCTCACTTACTTTCAAAGTTGATTTATCCATTTGCACTGAGAATTTTCTTACTTTCAACTTTTCAACAAAATGAATTTTAATATCCTGCTAAAAGTATTATTAATGATATTGATGGTTTGATTAAATTTACTCCTAAAGTATATTTTTTTCAGATTTGAGAATGACTACAGAAATTTCATAGTAGACGTACCAAATAAGACTGATTTAAATTAACATTTGCAGCCTAAAGTAATTTCTAATAGTTGATTGTTACCTAATTTAAATATTATATAAAATATTAACAAATAAGAGAGATAATAATATTTTAACACTAAGAGTGCCGTGGGTGCAATTGCGATATTTGTTGTACAATTAGTAATAAGTAAAATAAGCATTAGTAAAACAGTTAATAGAAATAATTTTGGTCGTTAGGACTATATTAGACATAAATGAAGGCTAATGAAAATTAGTATTTAAAAAACCATTTAAATATACATAAATTGAAAATTTGAACGTATTTACAACATTATAATAAAATTGACCATAGGTATAGTTAATTAACATTACATTTTGTTTACAACCCATGCATTATTTTTATTTCGAAAGAGTATATCTTTCAAACTGACAGTTTGATCAACAAAAAAAGAAATAATTATAACATTATCGCTATAGGAATGATTTGTTTTGTTTTGTTTATATAATCATATGATATACGTTTTTTTATTATTTCTTTAAGGTTTTCGCTTTTACGATCATCACGATAATAGTCGGAAATGTGATCGTGATTATCTCTTCTAGCACAGTCTCTCCAGTTTCCTGTATAAAATGTTCTGATAGGATTTTTTTCTATGTTTGTCTAGTAGTTATTTATAAACATAAATTTCAAAACGAGGCAAAAGTAACTCCAAAATATATTAAATAATAGCATCGTAATGCAACAAAATACGAAAAAATATGTTTATTCAATACACGTTAATCAAAACAGACTTTATAAGATACTAAGGCTATTTTTTTTGTTTATTATGATTGCGGTTTTTTGTTATTATTTTTTAGCCTATAATCTACTAGTAGCGGTTGCCAACCTGTGATTTTTGCCTTACTACGTTGCATGTATCTAAGAAGCCAATGCAAAAGATTTGTATGTAACATTTTTTGTTTCGAATCTTATTTTTATGAAATAAAAAATGGTAGTGGTCCGTGTGATTCATTAAAAAAAGGTTGGTCCATGACATGTTGGTTAAAAAAGTAATTTGTTATTCTTGGGATTAGTTAATATGAAATAATATCTAGTTAATACTGTTACAACTACATTTAAAATAGTTTATGTTTAGCAATTCTTAAACTTCGTGCAAAATTTAGTCAAAATAACAAGATTAATTAAGAAAATGGAGGAATCTACTCATTTATTCAAAAACATTGCATAACAACAATTATATGTCTCACCTTACATCAAATTTTCTTATAAAGAAGGATCTGTGTGCATTTAAGTCAATAAAAAGAGGAAATACAAAAGAAAAAGGAAAAATGCTATTGCTATGAAGAACTATAGAACATAGGTCTTTCTGCCCAGATTATAAAAAAGTAAATTACTTTTCAGCTATTCTTCAGTTATAAGCTATTAAAATAATACTAATACTGATAATTATGCTCCAACCCAATAATTAATATTTAAATTGTTAATCAAAATCTAATTTATGAATTAATACTAATAAAATTATACAAAACAATGGCAGAGAAACCTCGGTCGTTAGCACTTTGGCCTAATTTGGACTAATAAAGATGTTGAAATAATTAAACAAAAACCATTAATTGTTTCAAAATTTAATACTTTTAGCAATTTTAAAATATAAATATTAAATCGTTTTATAAAATTAAACATATTAACAATAAATTGATTAATAATAATTTTTATAGGCGGAAATACCAATACCTTAAACAGCTTATATTGCTTGTCAATATATATAAAAAACTCAATAAAATTGATAAAAAGTAAATACTTCGCAAAAAATAAAATAAAATTCTATTGCAGCAATGGGCTATTGACCATAGATCTTTCTGCGATAATTGATTATTTAACTAAGTTTTCATATATTGAAAATATGTATGCAACCAATATAACAAAATTATGATTTTATCAGGACAATAAACGAGACTTTGGGTGAATGCGGGCAACCGAAAATTGGATGGCAGATAGATCCATTCGGCCATAGCAGGGAGATGGCTTCAATCTTTTCCCAATTGGGTTTCGATGGACAATTTTTCGCCCGCCTGGATTACAGGGACAGTAAACTACGGCACAACAGGTCAGAGCTGGAGATGGTTTGGCAAGGGAGTCCGTCTTTGGGTAAAGATTTAGACAATACTCGATACGTAATTTGAACTGAATCGTGAACATCCATTAGGGAAGAGTTCCAATTTATTTACCGGTGTCCTATACGACTTCTACACGACTCCAGCTTATTTCTGCTGGGACGTTCTCTGCTCCGACGTTCCCATAAACAATGACGAGGAGAGTCCGGATTACAACGAGCAGGACATCGTACATAATTGAACGAAGCTCTTGAAATACGTGCCTTGATTGAATGTAATTGCAGGTGAATCGATTCGCGGATTACGTCCTGAAGGGCTCGAAATATTTCAATACCAATAATTTGCTGGTGACGATGGGCGGTGATTTTACGTATCAGGCAGCCGAGATGTTCTTCAACAACATGGATAAACTTATTCAGTAATATAGTGATGGAAAATTATAATTCTTTTACTTTAAAAACAACATTTCTCTCCATTTTCAGAGGTTTCAGAAAGTTCAGACCGGACATTAATATAATTTACTCGACACCGTCATGTTATTTGAAAGCAGTAAATGAAATCTCCAAAGACAAGGGTATCAAATATAATGTTAAAACCGATGACTTTTTTCCTTACGCCTCGAAAACTTATTCCTATTGGACCGGCTATTTTACATCCAGACCAAATTCCAAACGATTTGAAAGACAAGGAAACAACGTTTTGCAGGTATTCATTCTTATATATACTAATTTCATCATCATAAAGTTTGTTCATTATACCAAGTATACCAATCTTATCGAATCGGAGATCTAAATACATCATCTTCAAAACAAAAAATGTTATTTATTCGATGCAATTTGACACTTCTCATAAATATTTCGAACTGGTTCTTTCCTCTCGTTTGAAACCTTGATTTATTTCATACGAAACTAACCGATCAGCGCCAGTTCTCAGTTTCAAAGAATTGATCATACAAAACTCTCACTCGGAATTAATTATAAAACTACTTTTTATTCTAAATAATTTTCATCAACATTAGTCTCTTATAAATGTGGATTGTTTACAAATCCAAAATTAATTTGCTTCTTTCAACAAGTTTTAAATAAATTATGCAATAACTGTAAATAAAACGTGTTACAGATTTTTTTCAGAAAATATTAGATATTTGGATAAGTAAATGTCGAAAAAAAATGAATGAGGACGAAAAGGCAGAGGTTAATAATTATTTATATTAATAATTCAATAAATTGTTTAATATTGTATCAATATATAAAATAACTCGAAAACTAAAAGTGGTTATGTATAATAATTATTTGAATGCCAGTTTGATTATTAGGGATATGAAATTCTATTCAGAAAATCATTTGTTTTTCTTATGTCCGTGAAATTTTTCGGAAACCGAAGTATTACATATATATATACATATTGATAATCAAGTTATTTTAATAACTTTGCTATTAATATTATATTATGAAATAAAAACATTTATAAAAGAAATTCACAAATTCAGTTTTCAGTTAGTAATTGATATCAAGTTGAACTGTTTTTATATGAACATTTATGTAATATCAAATGTATCAGAATTCGAGAAAAATGTATTGCATTTTTAAATATAATGAGCTATTGCTTGCGTCATTCTGCCTCAAAGGTATTTATTTTACAAAATATATAAAATACATTATTATTTAATATCTTTTTATTATTTTCTAATATCTAAATAATATTTATTTCCATAATGTACATACTTTCTATATTGCATAATAATAATAAGTTATCAATTTAAAGTCGGCATAATTGTGTATTTTCTCTATATGAATATTTATTCTCTTAAGACACGAATACTTTAAATATGCCACTAATCGAAGGACCAGTAAATTTTGAAATTATTATTAATCTTCTGTTGTTTCAATAATTTTATCAGTTGATCAAACTGGATTGCATTGTTATATAAATACATTATTAGTAATATTTATGTGTTGTAAATGGTAACTTCACCAACACAAATTCCTAGATTTGGTTTTTGGATTTACATAAATATCGATTTTACTATTTTTTTGTTCATTAACATATCATTCTATCAACACTGATAGTTGATTTATTCTCCTATTTTAACTATAAATATAGGAAGCTGCATAAGCATATGTAAAATAATTTAAATTACAATTCTTATTTAAATAAACAGAATATTTGTTATGAAATTTAGAGTCCATTCAACAAATTTAAATGTATTTGTAACTTATAACAAACACAACTTAAGCAATTCAGAAATTCTTCGATTTATATGAATTGCATAACAATTTACTTTCGTCTATGCCAAAAAGATATTTCCTAATATTTACTCTAATAAAATAATCATGTTTCTGTAGTTAGATCAAGATAAACAAATTTTCTATTAGGATTATGATATCTGATATAATCTGATGATTCGAACTTTGGGAAATATGGTTTTGAATATGCTTTTTCTCTTCAACCTTACACGTAAATCATTTTCTACATTTGCAGGATTAGAATATAACGAATATCTAAAACTATAATTTCCACACTTTCATATATTTTCAATAATGAAGTGGACTTAGTCCACTTTCAAAATGTGTTTAATTTTTGAAATTTGAAAATGTATATACTTGTTTATGATTTATTTCATTATAAACGTTACTAAAGTCATTAGGCCATTTTCAAAATAAACGACTGTATGATTAAATTATTAATGTAAATGAAGATAATATTGTTTAATTTGGCTATAGGTAACAAAACAATTGGTGACTTTCGAGAGAGTATTGAATGGGAAGGACTATTCCAAAAATTTGACACTGCTGAAGGAGGCGATGGGTATAATGCAGCATCACGATGCGATCACTGGAACCGAGAAACAGCACGTGGTCAGCGATTATGTGCGTCTGCTGGAGAAAGGGATAAAAGCGGCAGAAACAAACGTGGACTCGATCATTCAGTATGCAATTGAATAGAAAAATTGAAAGAGCAAAGGAAAATATTGAATTTGTGCTTTTCAGTGATCTGCTGAGCAAAAGCGAGACGAGCGGGGAATTGCAAATTAAATTGGAATCGTGCCTACTATCAAACGTCAGCTATTGCCATCCATCCAAAGCCGATCAGTTCACAGTCGCCGTTTATAACCCATTGAGCAGAAACGCGTCCCATTATGTTCGCTTGCCGGTGGATAAAACACGCTTTCAAATAATCGGATCGAATGGTAAGCGATAAGCAGAAAATCTGGTGTTCGTACATAATTCTCTAATTTAAGGTGACGAGATCCCGTACACGATAATGCCAGCTATCGCGAATTTCACAGACTTCGCCGACTCATCACCATATGACCTGGTCTTCCAGGCTGAGGACATTCCTCCGCTAGGTTTGAAATATTTTCATTTGAAGGTCCAAAACACAAGAGACGTTCCGAAAACAAAAGAGAGTATTCAACATAGATTTGGTGATGAAGTATAATGTTTTTCGTAATTATATTTACTTTAAATCGTTAATTTGTTATTCGTTTTTAGGTTTCTGGATTTACTATCGACGATGTTACCGGTCTATTGCAGACAGTAACTTTAAATGGTGTCACGCTAAAGGTGAAGCAGGAGTTTATGTATTATCACGGAGCGAACGGTTCGAATTTGGGTGAGGAAAATCAGGCTTCCGGTGCTTACATCTTCAGACCAGCGAATTCCACTCGAACGGCTGTCCCCTTTGCGGATAAAGTCGACTTCACGGTACACTCGGGCGAGTTCGTGGATGAGGTCCACCAGACGGTCAATTCTTGGATAAAGCAAGTCATCCGTCTGTACAAACAAGAAAATTATATAGAGTTTGATTGGGTTGTGGGACCCATCGACATCAGGTATGCCAAAACAAGGCTCGTAACTAGAACCGATTATTTAGTGTTCATCTTCTTTGTTCTCGTTTGAAAGTGCTAATTCAGGGACGGAAGTAATATCGCGATTCACGGCTGATGTGGATTCGAACGGGACGTTTTACACGGACTCGAACGGTCGTCAGATGCTGAGGCGAGTACGTGACTACAGGGAAACTTATGATTACACCGGCGAGGAGCCCGTGTCTGGCAACTACTACCCAATTACGTCAAGAATTACTCTGAGGGACCATAGCAGGAATTTGGAAATAGCGGTCCTTAATGACCGGGCGCAAGGCGGTTCCAGTTTAGTCGACGGCCAAATGGAGCTCATGGTAATTAAATGCAAAACGATTGACGACCGCCACGAAATTATTGCTCTAATAGGTTCACAGGAGGCTACTCTGCGACGATGATTTTGGGGTACAGGAGGCGTTAAACGAAAGAGAATTTGATAAAGGCGTCATCGCCAGAGGCCAGCACTTCCTCACCTTCGGACCCATCCAATCTGACGGTATCCATTTATTTATTGCACATAATCCATTAAAATTTTCATATGAGAAAAAAGTTGTCAAAGCACCTTTTAAGTATTAAAACACCTTCAGTTTGTAAACAAGAAACTGCATTCAGCACGTATTAAAAGAAAAAATAACTTATTCTTCTTAAAAATTGAAACATGTAGAAAATTATTAAATTGAAAACTGAATTTAAAACAATGTTTTAATTGATCAAAATTAATTGAAACAAAACAAATATAAATGATAAATTGATCTAAAATATCAGGAAAATCATTCACTTCAGAAGAACCTCTGTCAGTTGCCCTTTGGCTTTGAATTTTATAAAGATTTAATTAGAAACTCTGGATAAATCTTCTGGATACTACTAAAAATTAATCTAAACAGTCAAATTAGTGACCAATAAGCATATTTAAGTAACTATAATTTCAAATTCTAGAATTATAATCATGCCCAGAAGAAATTATGCAATACATTCAATTTAGTGTAGATTTTGTCCAAATTCATAACGATTTAATATTTGATAGATTCATACTCAGGAGAATTGATTAATAACTTTAAACAAAATAGATTTAATTTGTTGAAGATGATGATTTAAAGAAAATAAATCTATCGACAACTGTTGATCAAAATTATATCAAACCACAATAATAATTTTAAGTCAATATTTCTATTTTCAATTTCTTTTAGAACTGAAAATAAATCCTCAAAACAGAGCTTTAACAGTTATCAAGGGATTATTTGGTAATGGTTCCAAACAAGTGTCTGCTACGACGTGGTGATTTAATGAATATATTTGCAAAAAGACACACACCAAAAAAAATATTTTATTAGCTATTCAAATTTTATTGCCAAATCTATATTAAAAAAAACATTTTCGAAAAGAATTCTTCACTTTTACATAATATATTGAATTTTATAAACATTTAATTTAAATAGAAATTTATAATTTCAATAGATTAGTTTTAAATGAATTGAAATAAAAAATATTAAGATGATTTTAAAAATAAATAAATCAGAAAATTATATAAAGTTTTCTAAAAAAAATAAATTGTTTTCCAAAAACGTTGATTAACTGCTTCATATTGAACAGTTGATTAACAGATTAAACTAATCTTTTGACAGATTAAGACATTGTTCTTATGAACATTTAAGCCAATTATTTAACTCCTAACAAATTTTGAAAATTAAATCTGAGTCAATCGATGGTTCAAAAATCACAAAATTAAAAATATCTAAATTTAAGAAATTATTTTATTAACGTAACATGTTTAACATATTAATGTACTATTTTTTTTACGTCCATCCATTATGATACAGATTCGAAGACATCATCAGCGTTACAAAGAGATTTAGCACAGAAGAAGATACTAAATGCATGGGTATTTATTGGGAATGCAACCGGAGAAGACTTTTCTTACGAAAACTTGAAAGAAAAAATCAATTTCCAAGTATGTGAAATATAAGCATAGAAATGTTTTCAATTAAATATATATACGTTTTTTTAAAGTTTTCTGGTTTGAGACGAAGCTTACCACCAAACGTACAGATTTTAACGCTGGAACCTGCGGATGATAGATCGATCTTACTGAGATTGGAACACGTTTTCGAAGAGGGTGAGGACGAGAACCTATCGAAGCCGGTTGCAGTTGATTTAGCGGTGAGAATGTCTTCATACTTTAGAGTGATTGCATTTTTGTGTATGTTTTTTTTTGGTTCTTTACAGGATTTGTTTACACTGTTCAATATCGAAAGTATTCGTGAGACTACGCTCGGCGCCAATCAGTGGCTGGATGACAATGAGAAACTCGAGTGGGATCTACATGAATATTCAGATGGGAAGCCATCTGCTAATTATATTGAAGAGACTCAGCCCGGCTCATCGTTGGATGACTTTATTATTACACTCACTCCGATGAAAATACGAACATTTATTATGTATGTTTAGAAAATGATAGCATATTTAGAAACATTGTAATACAAGCAAAATTAATTACAAAATACTGTCTTTTTGATAAATGTTAAATTTGATTTTTTTAAATAAATTATAGATAATTGTTGAATACTTTAAAGCTTATATTAGATTGGTATCCTCAGTTTATGAGTGCACGACCATAGGTCATTCTGCTCTACGTGTTAATAATAAAAATTATTAAAGATCTAAATTTTAAAAAATGTAAGGAACTAAATGTTACTTATTAAAGTAATTAATTTATCAATGAAAGAGAGGCGACTAGTTCCGACGAAAATTCTGAAATTATTGAAAAAAATGTTGATATTCTTGTAAAATCTTTTTTGCAATTTTATATATTCTATACTAAATTAGTTATAAACTTATCCATTACAATGATTTTGATTAACTTCATTAAATCATAGAAATTTAAAATAATTAAATAGGTTGTCAAAATATTTACGTACGAAAAAGTAATATGTCAAATGGATTTGTCACATTGTTGTCACATATCATGGTGCTATATTACAGTCGTAAGAAAATTCCTCCTGATGTTATACCGAGAGCAATACAAAAAGTTACAATTGATCACATTTAATTTTGTTAAGTAGTTATTAAATTTCAAATAAATTACCGGACATTAAGTAGATGTGTACTTAATGTAATTTGCTTTAATATTCGATCCATGTTCTATCTAATTATTCACCATTTGCCATTAGTCCTCGAAAATACATTTGGTTAAATAATTTTGAGTATTAGACTTAGTTTTAGTTATTTTGAACCTATATTTTCAATGATAAAATTACGTTCTAGCAATTTCGCTGTTTCATTAAAATCTGAATATATGGTAATTTCTGCAACACTTATTCCTACAGAGTATTTTTCGATTAAATTTTGGGCAACACTTATTTGTATCGAAAGTATTTCCCGTTACATTTTCATCATCATCATTAGTTGTTCTTATTTGAGTATTTGTTTCAATATAGAGACTTTCTTCGTCTATCTAGACTAAATAAACGATTAATATAACAGGCTTAGCAGAATTGTATTTGATTTCATAATTTTTCAGAAGAATTTACATGAGAAAGTTTTCTAAAGTTGTTTGATTTCCAAATTGATGTGTCACTTTTCTCGATTTTGTTTGTTTTGAAAACTAAATAACTTTTGCTTCCTATCGAGATTTTTTTACCAAACAAAAATAAATCGAAACTTCGCAAAATAATTAATTGGCACTTTATAACAGTTACATTTGTTTCCTTTCTTCAATCCACTTCTTGCTTGTTGGAAGCTTAGACTTCTTGGCTTGGAAACATCGATATGCTGTTAATTTTTGCTTAAGGAGGGATTCCCACTTCTTGCAAATCCTTGTCCACCTCAGTGAATCAAGCTTCCTAGGTGATCATCCGATTTGTCAAACGTATTTCTTCATAATGTCAGTTATTGATTCTATATGGGTGTAAACTTCGTGGTTGTGCCGTGTCCACTTGCTTGATATTAGTGATGAATTCAGTTTTTTCAAAAGAGATCTCAAGGCCCGCCTTTGCTGCTTGAATGTGGAGTTCACTAATTTGCGCTGCGACTGCATCCAGGGAATCCGAAAAGAGGTCATCTGCTTATTCTAGTCAATCAACTATCAGGTTCTGGTTTTTTGTAGACCAATCTATCACCATTTTCAGTTCTGATAACGTTCATAACTTTTCGCCACTCTAGGATATTTTTTCCGAGCACGCAGTTGAATATCAGTCCTGATTTCGAAGCGCTCTGAAATTACTTTCCTAAATTTCACTTTGGAAATCGTGTTTTTAAGATTTTCTGAATAATGGCTTGTTTAGTAATCCAGTCCCAGTTCCTCCAGTATTTCAAGCAGGGTGAGTCAATCAATGGAAATATGAATCATGTAATACTATCTAATAATATCTAACTACGCATACTGCTAGTGCAGTAATGCAATAAAAAACTGATTTATACAAATTGGACATACATTTTTTTAAATAGATATAGGTTGTTATGATAGAAGGATGTGGATCAAGAGACAATTGATCTGTACAGTAAGAAACGTTATGGTCCGTGTTAGTATGAACGCATGTATTATGGCAATTGCAGCAAGAGTGTTTCTAATACTATTCCAACAATATATAAAAATAAAGGAAGCTGTAATTTTCATTTGTACTAAATTTAAGTAATTATCAACATTGTTTTAATACAATAACAGAGCTTTTTATGTAATTTTAGACTTAAATATTAATCGAAATATAGAAACATTTAATAAAGTTTGAGCAAACCAATGACGAGAGCGACGTCAATGAAGAGAGCATAAATGAACACATAAACAATGTTTGTTGGAAATGTAACACATAATTTCTCGCTTCCGTCATAAAATTAGAATTCAACCCCCACAATCATCATCTTTTTATCGTTGAAAATTTAAATCTACCCACAATATATTACTTTTTTTATTTACTTGAGACTCGACTTCATATTTAAACACTCAAAATCCAAAACGAAACTTTTGATCAAGAAGAAAATTAATTACATTTTATATATAGGAATTATTTTAAATTCCCGTGACTTGCTCACTCACTTATCGTGGTTATTGAAGAAATTTCAAAATTTTCATGGAGTTGAGTGAATTCTGATTGGGGTGAATCGATTTACTGACCCTAGAATAAACAGAAGCGAAAATTGCAACAAAGAATATATTTATATTACTCTGCGGATCACCAAAATTCACGAATGCAACGTTCATTTCAAGGCAATGCCAACGTGTGAAAGTTTAGCAGTTAAAAGCTACACGCAACTTCCGGTTGTGTCGGAAAATTTAACGCGTCACGTTAATTATCCACTCGGCGATCCGCAACAAAACATTGTAACGATTGCGTGCGAAAAGGCGTTCCTATCTCGGTAGCTGGAAGTGTTATCGACTTCCGATTTGAATGCTTTGCAAAGCAGTTTACGTGTCCTTTTCAGTCTCGAAACGACCATAAATGAAAACCATTATATTACAATAACAAACATTGTCAAATACTGACATTACAGAGAAAGCAACTGAGAACACCAAATGGAATAGGGAAATGTGTTCTTAATATAGGTTCTGATTGTATTGATATTAATATGTTGTTACGGAAACGTTACGAGACCCATAGGCTGGTAACGAGTATTAGACATGAACGCAATATCTAAAATGGCTATAAATAATAAGTGAAGTGAGTCAATCAGTATAGCTTACATAAAGGATTTTACTCGTTAATTACCATTTATGTTAACCATATAATTTATACCTTCATCAACAAATAGAAATATACAACTCAAAACAAATTATTTGAATATGCATGTGCACCATTCAAAAATTGTAATCTATTATGTTAAATAACGTTCGTAAATGTATTTAGATTAATCTTTAATTATTCAAATTTAATAAATAGAATGTAAATTAACTGTTAAAGTGAATGAATATCGTAACTAATTTAATTGAAACGTGACATTGGTAAATGGAATATAAAATGTAAGTTCAAAATAGAGATAAAATTGAATAGATTAAAAATATTGAAATGTCTAAATATTAATTAGAAACTAATATTATTAAATTATTAGAAATAAATTATTAACTTTAATTAATTTGTATAAATTTAATATGTCTCTTAAGAACTTATATCTTTTTTATAAAGACAAAGTTGCTTAAGTCAATAATTAAAATCTGGTATAAAATTAATTAAATGAACAATATTGATCTGTGATTTTCTATACTCTCATGAATAATGTTGTTATGTTTATAAATAAGCCTTGAAATGTGCCTGATTTTTACTTTTTAATTTTGAATGTAAAACGGCATTAGGAACAATATATACTTTTGGGTCAGCCATATTTATTCATGTCCAGTCGACTATTTCTTGTCGTATTGTATTATATATTTTGCTTAAGGGGGGATCATACCCAGATATCGCTGCCTGCAATTCCCACTTCTTGCAAATCCTTGTCCACCTCAGTGAATCAAGCTTCCTAGGTGAACATCCTATTTGTCAATCGTATTTCCTCATGGTGTCAGTTATTGATTCTATATGGGTGTAAACTTCGTGGTTGTGCCGTCTCCACTTGCTTGATATTAGTGATGAATTCAGTTTTTTCAAAGATCTCAAACCCCGCCTTTGCTGCTTGAATTTGGAGTTCACTAATTTGCGCTGCGACTGCATCCAGGGAATCCGAAAAGAGGTCATCTGCTTATTCAAGGCTTTTAACAATTCTCCGTACCAAGTAAGTTTATTGCTATAATATTACTATAATTTTCTGCATATGTTTGGTTAAGTTTGCAAGTATATTATTAATAAAATCATGTTCTTTACTTCAAATAATTCAACAACGTAGACATCGTATTAGATTTAGTGAGCATTAGTTCAGTATGTTTTTCTAAAATATTACTTTCTTTGTCTCTAAGTTCTATATGGAATTTCAAAATCGCACTGGGCTTAGCTATTTAATTTTTTGTTTTTCGACGTCGAGAATTAAATAAGTATCACATATTCGGGAAGCATCTAATTGACAAAATAATAATATATTTGTTGTTTGTACTAACTGACTGAAGTTGTATAATTGTACCGTAATTGGTCAGCAGTCACTCAAACAACATCAACACAATATGTATTTGAGCCGGTCGTGCTTATAGACGTTTTATCGAGTTCCATCTTTCTTTTTTGTAAATAAATTTAAAGTTAAACACTATTTCTTACATATATTCGGTAGTTAATCCTGCAAGCAAATTATTGTTAAAATCACGTGTTTAAAGTTTTGTTTATTTTACAAATTATTTGAACAGTGTCCTTATTTGAATAGTCGTACACATACGAGATTCTTAAATCTTATTGGCTACTGCTTTCATTTACCTACTGTAATCTGGTATTGTTTTCATTCTTTTTTTCTTTTTTTGCTATTGACTTTTAAAGGCCACGTCAAAACGAATTTATATTAATAAGAAAAAAGATGATATGGACGAGGCGTTAACCAAAGTATCCCAAGGTGTTTTTGGATTCAATGAAGCTCATAGAAAATATAAAATCAGTTGACCAACGTTTCTACATTATTTTAAAGGGTTATTGACCAAAAAAAAGTTGCTTATAAATTGGCCGAGTACAACAAATTGCCAAATCAATAGAGACTTAAGCTTCAGGCACGACTTAGACTGGTTTGAAAAAACTAATTTGATGTTTTTGAAGATTTAGTTTATTTTATATGAAAACAATATACATATTTATTTATGTTGTAATAAAAATAATGTTAACACCAGTTTTGAATAGAACATAACAGTATCTATTTATTAAATAAGTATTTATTTTTAAATGGTTCTTTTCTAAAGGGTTAATAATTAAGCAACCTTACACTAAATATTATTATTTCATCTGGTTATTTAAGAAATATAGTATTTAATTATTGTTGCTTAATTGTGTTCTTAGATACGATTTACGTTGTAGGTTTAGACTGGTTTAGACTCTTGAGATAGCCCCACAAGAAAAAAATCACAAACGGTTAAATCTGGTAATCGGGAACGATAGAAATTCTCGCACAGCTTCCATTGATTGATGTGCAGTGTGTGATGTTGCTCCATCTTGTTGAAACCAGGTTTCTTGAACGTATGGAAAATTTCTCAATTTAGGTGTAACGAAATATTGTAACATCTCCACGTAACGATTCGCATAACCGTTAATGTTCATTAAAAAAAAAGTTGATTATTTCATGTGATGAAACAACACACCATAGAGTCAGCTTGGTGACTACCATGTAAAGGGCGCTCTTGAACTTCATTAGAAATTACAATGGTAATTCGAAATACGAGTTTAATTCGTTCCGTAACCTTGCTCGTATGTCAAATTGCTCGTATCTCAAAGCAATTAGTCTGAGATGGCAGAAACAGTTAGTGTCGTGTGCAGCGGAGTAGTGTGCTATTCCTCGTATCTCAAATCTTGCTCTCAACTCAAAGCAAAATATAACTTACTCGGCGGCTCGTATCTCAAAACACTCGTATATTAGGGCACTCGTATGTCGAGGTACCACTGTACTTAAAAACCACCTTAAATGAATTCTATAAAATAGTCTCTTTTAACTTTTTTTATAGAATTTGTTTTTATAAATTGAAATTCAGCTTGAATATTGAAATTAGAAGGTATTCACATTTTATCACATTAATAGAGATTTTAAAGTTTTAATGTTCAACTGCTTCTTTCCAGTTGTCCATATTTTCTTGATACTAGAAAAAATACGTTTTGTTGCTGCATTTGTTACTGGAAGAGAGAGCGTGAATTCTACAATTTTCAAAATATTTCGTTACCTTAAGTAACGACTACGAGCGAACACCACTGAGTAAATCTAACTTGGTATTTTGCTTAATTTAGCTTATTCAGTGTGCATTTTATATGTTTTTTTTATGTATTCTTTATTTTTTATATTCATTATGGTGAACTTAATAAATAATGGGTAAAATATTTTTACAGTACATTTAAAATAACAACGCAAATGACCATAGCTATCGATGCCTTAAAAAATCATCTGGGCAGAAGGTCTCAGTCGATAACCCAAATTTGGCCCAATTTGAAGTATTATTGAGGTTTATATAAATATAAATAATATGCTTATTTAGCGCCGCTTCCTTTGGTACGGTTTTATATGCCTTAGCGGCTTTCAGGGCACAGATCCTTTGTGCGCCAAGTAGCCTCTGCTTTTCCCTCCCAAGGCACGGTCCTTCCAAACGGTTGCAGCGCAGAGAAGGCTCGGCTCGATCACCCCCTAGTAGTGCATTGCCGCCTGCCTGCGCCCGAAGCCCAAACTCTTCATTCCCAGTGCACCTAGCCTGATGCTTAAAAGTTTGAAAGCGGCCGCGGATTGCTTCACGTGCTAGGCGAAATTAAGTTTCTTGTCGATGGTGACGCCAAGATACTTAATGTGGTCGGAACAATGGATGAATTCTCCAGCCAATTTAAATAGTGTTTTCTGCTGGTTAGTTTTCTTGCCAAAGAAAAGTGCCTCGGTCTTACTTGCGTTGAACTCCAATTTGG
>JAFMTC010000199.1:146891-296326 GCA_018845635.1 Nicrophorus orbicollis
TGATATTTAATAATCATAATAACAATTATATTCACGTATATTTTATAGGGATTCTATTAAAAAAAATCAATTATAAATGGTTCTAGAACCTTCAGAACTATTTCAATAAATTGTTCTTTTTTTTTAAACATCAATAAAATTGCTTTCCTATGGAAGTTAATAAAATAACAAAAAAACAAAACCGTAGTATCGTCATTTTATTTCCATTTGTGTAATTTAATAATTGCTAGCAAAAAAAGTAATTAAAAACAGTTAGACGTACATATAAAAAAGTAGAAATTATAAAATGAAACCTAATAAAATTAAATCTTCCGGAAATGAAAGAAATAATAATTAATTCTGTAGCATCATCATTCATTCATCATGAAAGACCCGGCAGTGCCCCGATCATACTCGTAGGATACTCCCGCTGCGGGTCATCCACGTCGAACATCAAAACATAAACATGATGTCCGGAAAAACAGACGTGAGTTTCAACATTGAGGTTGTCCATAAAACGTCTCCACAGACGCTGAAGCAACTCTGCACGATTCTCTACATTCTTAGGGTTATTTAAATTGCTGATGTACGTGTTAATAATGTGATCATATATTGTTACCGGCCTGTGGATTTTGTTGTGTTGAGTGTCATTAGATAACTTACTTGTCTTTTTGTTAAATGGCTTTACCTTGATGTTACTTATACCCGGAATGTGTTTTCTAGGTCTCTTCTAACATTTGGAAGACCATTCAGCATGATCATCCGAGTTACAAGCCATACATTTTGGGGTAAGTGGCGACGTGCATCGATTTGTTGGATATTGGCTCTGGCATTTGGACCACTTATTTTTGTTGGAACATACGTCTGTTTCATGCGTGAATTGTTGACACCTTGTACAAGAACAGGTACAGGAAGCGGTCCTGGCATTCTAAGCGGTCCCAAAAACCGAAGAGCACTTGATGGAATTGACAAACCTGGCAGTTATGAACATACAAGCCTGGATGAGCAGAAAGAGTCTCAGCTTAGCACCTGAAAAGATAGAAGAAGTACTGCTGGTAAGAAGAAGAAAAACAAGACCGATCACCTTCCGAGTCTCGGAAGCAGTCATTGTGCCACAAAAGTAGCTGAAATGCCTGTGGGTGACGATAAAAGCTGCCTCTCTTTCGGCCAGCACGTCACCAATGCAGCACAACGGGCAGCATTGACTTGCACTGCAATAAGCAGGCTGATGCCGAACATGGGAAGACCAAAATCTATTTAAAAAAAGCTGCTGGGTACTGTTGTGCAGTAAATCTGGGAGAAATCCATGAATGTGGCAAAGGTGGCAATACGAATGTCCAGTGACTACTCTACCATTTTAAAAGACGCGGTGCAGGTAATTGCAGGAATTCCACCTATCGAACTCCTGGTCAAGGAAAGCGCGGAGCTGTACAAGAGCAGAAACAACGGTATCACAAAGAACAGAGTACGAGAAAAACAGTAATAAGATATCAGGAAGACATGCGTCAATGAAATGAGCATTGACCAGAAGACTAATCCCAAATGTGGCCAAATGGTTAGGAAGAATGCATGGTGAAGAAACCTTCCACATAATTGCTTTGGAAAGTACTTCCACTTAATAACGAAGCAGAGCACCGCAAAGTGTTGATATTGCGAGGACGAAGCACGGGTCTGAGGAGAGAAGATGGAACCAGAGTTTCTGGTTAACATCATACTGAGAAACGAAGAGAGCTGGAATGTAATAGCTGGGTACATGAAAGAAATCATGAGCAGAAAGGAGCAAGATGAAATAAAGGTACAGCTCCAGCCGTGGTCCCTTTTGAAGGTTTCCACTCTTCCAAAAAAAAAGGTTATACAACTTAGAAACATTATAAAATAATTGTTCATTACGATGGTTGGTAATAATATAAGCAATCTTAAACTATATTTTAGTAAAGATACATGATTATGACTATATAATTATAAAAATAATTTAAAATACTGTAGAAAACCTGCAATCTTTTGAAATCATAATCAAATAAAAAAATATAATATAATTTATTGGCCAGTTATAAAAACAAAATATAATTCTAAACAAAAAAAAAACAAATATAAATCAAACATAATAATAAAAAAAGGCTGGCCAAAGGGCTATCGACCATTGGTCTTTCCGCCCATAAATATTATGTTCAAGAAGAAGCTAAAAAAAATCACGATACAAAAAAGACTAGGAATAGGGTTTATATGTGATATTTATATTTAGGAGGGGTTGATGGATCTCGAGAGATATAAAATTTGGAGAGAGAAGATCATAATTAAATATTTATCGTTATAATAAAAATATTTTCATAGATAGGTTTTTGAGCAACAATTTGTGTTAATTTAAAGAAATTATTTTAAATTTATATTGTAACAACAATAAAAAAATATAAGTTTAATTTAATAGTAATAAAGAAATACAAATAAAAAAATATAATTCTATTGCTGCAAAGGACTATAAACCCCAGGTCTTTCTACTCAAACATTATAATTATTTAGGTAAGATAACACATGGAAGAATATGCAATAAATATGAAAACTTTATGAATAATATTTTATTTTTTCAATTTAAGAAACACGTGCATTGTCAATGGCGATGTTATTTTCTATTTATTTTCCATGTTGGCGTGGGTGGCTAAGCTAAAAATAAGGTCATCGTTTGATTCTAAATATAAGAATTCGAAATGCCACTAAAAAAATGAATATATGAACTATACACGATAATAGTGGTGTCACTTTTTACAAATTTTATGGAATCATGAAAATGCAATTGATTTTTTTTTAATATTATATACAAAAATTATTGTATTTGTTAGTAATTGCTATTTGTTAGTATTTATCTTGTATACACGCTTTACTATTGGAGTACATTATGATCGCAAATGGAGGATCGACTGTAGAAAATAAGTTGGAACACAAATGTGATATGTCATTAATAAGGAATTTTCATCAGATAGTAACTAAAATATATTATATAATCTTAAGTAATTATGTTTATTAGTCCGGTCTTAATATCGCAATTAACTGTTAGTTGTGGTACGTAAGAGTAGTATCTAAAAGCACAAAATCCGAAAAGAAAAACATAATATTTTAAATAATAAAAGAGATAAATATGACTTTGTATTTTATGTAAAGAAATTGTGGAAGAAGATATTACAGAGTGCATGTCACTTTTGTGTTCATACACAGTCTGCTGCAGTGAATTGGAAGATCAAACGGCGCTTTCCCTTAAATTATACATGAAAAACTTCCATTCTCTGTAAATAAACTATTCCATTTTACATTTTTCCATAGTAACATTATTATTAATAATAATAATATTTATTACAACAATCATAAACAGACAATAATAAAATATATAATAATATAATATAATAAAAAGTAACTGCTAATGAGTGCGGTCAATAGAGTTTGACTGTGCAACATTATTAATTTTCTTAAATTTACATTTTTTATATTAATGTATGTAATTAAATTAAAATTCAATTAGAAAAAACTCAAACAATTCAACTAAATTAGTGTCAGCTCTTTTTACTAATACATAGATAATTTAAGCAATTAAAAAAATATAATCATTATGAAACAAAAGCAACTACAATATATTAGTAATAAAGAAATTGAAATAAAAGGTCCATAGGTATTTCTGCCCAAAAAAGAAGAGAACTATTTGCCTTAGTGTGGAAAGATGGTGGAATTAATGTTAATGGTATTATGTTTTGTATAGTAATTATTAATTATTTACATTCGGAAGCAATTTGTAAAAATTACTTGCTTAACAAGCTACTTTGCAAAATCTGTCAAGAATAGAAGAAGTTCAGGATTGTAAGCATGGAAAATTATTGCATCATTGGCTGAGAAACATCATAGAAAATAAGATTTTGAAACGAATTATGCTCATTAAGTGAGGTTGCTCTGTAATTATTCGCATTTAGCTTGAAATTTAAGAAATATTTCGAGATTCAAAAAAAGATCTTCAAAAAATAAAAATAATAGATTCAACATTGAGATGACCCACATTCCACAATTAGTACAAAGCCGAACGCTGAAGATTTCCGGAATTATGAATAAAGTGAAACTAATTAATGCAAGTAATATTTTGTGCATAAACTTTGTAAGGCAATCTTATTAGAGAGGAGTGAAGCAAAACTCATTTTCTGGTAATTATCTGCGAGCTAATGGGAATACTATTTTTGATATAAGATCTATTGTTTTTTAAATTTATTTATTTTATTTTTTATATTAAATATATATTTCATATGTTTTGAAGTGGTTACAACGTGAGTCGCATTACCACCAAATTTTGAAACTTAGACATTAAATAGAATTAAACTATAACAACAATTAGTATACATAACATACATAGGCTTCCTAGCCGCGGTCATTGATGTTTCCTACGGAGTACGTAAAGATAAGTAAAGAATGTCTTTCATAAACTTGTAGTAGCACCTTTTTTGACTTCAATTTATATTTTTATATTAAAACAGTAGGAAAAAGCAAGAAGCAGCCAGTAAGATTTAACAATCTCGCATGGGTACTACTTCTTCAAGTAATTTATAAAATTTACATAAAGTTAACTGTTTAAATATAATACGATTTCGTTTACCATGTCAGGTAGAAATTTGTTTGTATAAAAGAAAAGAGGTAAACGCTTCAGTGATTTCTGTCTTATTACAGTTAATATTTTGGCCGGTATGACTTAGGCAACCTTACCCTAGTGGAGAATTGCCATAATGACTGAAGAGATAAACTACTGCCAGGATTTCAAAATCAATTAATTTTGCAAAAATATTGTGCAACAGAGAGTTTGGTACAAGTACCTCCTGGAAGTGTTTGGTTTTGGCTTAGACTACAACTTAATGGTAGATTTGAGCTGAAAAACTTAAAATGTCTAGAAACGGCTCCATTTTAAATTAATTGCATTGTTTTGTCTTCAAGATAAAATGATGGTTGATAATTGTTATAAACTCTTCATAAATTTATAGCAAGTTCGCTAGTAAAATTGATGCTGAAATTTATACCACAGCATTAGAGAATTTACAATAGATCTAAAAAATATGATTCCCAATTTAAACAAAAATATCGAATGGATAATTTCAGTATTCATGCAACATCCATCGTGCAATTGTTGGAAAGAGTTTCAGACAGATTTTTTTTGATAAATAAACACAAGCAGTTTAAAAGAGTTACAAATGCAATATGTGTATCAAGTTTTAACAGAGAAAATTCTGAAATTTATATTGTCTTTTCCAACATCATGTCTATGTGAAGTTGCATTTTAACTATTTGTAGACTTAAGTCAAACGGAGCTGTGTACCACATCTCAGATTAAAATTATCAAGAGGAACCAAATTATGATCTGTTATCTCAGTATAAACAATTTCATATTTCATATTTATTATAATGAATGTTGTTTATAGCTTTGTTTATTTCTAAAAAATAAATATATTTTTATTAAGTATAAAGACTTTTTTTTTTGTTTACGAGGGGTACTCAGTTTTACGAATATTATAGAAATGGTACACAGATCTCGAAAGTTTACAAATCACTTTAGTAAGATTTTCTTTATTTGACTTTAAATAAAAGATTTATTTTTATTAATATTTCTCTTGTAAGCAATAATTTTAAATTGACAAAAAGTTACGCTCACAGTTGCCAAAAGCGAACTTGTAAAATTTCATATTTCATGGAGATTTTCGGAATTACGTTTTAAGTGAAACTAATGATTCTTAGTTCTTACACTTTGCAGGGCAATTTGATTAGAGGAGCAACGCAAAGCGCATTTGCTGGCGATTTTCTGTGAGCTAATGTGAATACTGTTTTTGTTGTAAGATCTATTGTGTTTTTTATTTATTTTTAATTAGGAAGTTGATAACTGGGCGATGATGCAGTTAGAATCGATTTTTATGTGAAACGGTGTTCGCTCCAGTTCGCAATCGCGATCCAGACTGGGATTTTGGCGGATGACGTCGTTCCCGTTCTCCTGTCCTCTCCGTTAGCTCTTCTGTTTGTGTGTAGTGAAGAGGGGGGCGAGGTGGGGCAGGCGGAAGGGACGGTCTGGAAGTGACGTAACGGGAGTATCTGAAAGCGAGGGCTGTTCGCGGTAGGTGAGGGATGGAGCGGTGAGGGAAGTTTGCCGGCGGTCGTGGATGGTGGGGTATACACACACACACAATAGGGGGTTGAAACGCGTACGGGCCGCGGCGACGCCGACGCCTGCGTCGATGGGCTGAAACATTCACGGCCGATGCGATCGACTCGGCGCCAGGCTGAACCCCGGCGCATGCATCAGTACGCCGTGTACCGTGCCGTGTGATCTCGCCTGAGCCGCTGCGCTGCCACCCACCAATCTCCGGTCCTCCGAACGACCGAAACGGACCGCAAGCAAATAGAATCAGGCAAATATAAATAGACAAGAACGATAATTGAAAGAAGTTAAACGACACCCATTCACGTCGGACCGGACACCTGACATTGCCCGTTGTTTAATGCAACACGTATGATCTTATGCAACCGATGGGTGATGCCAACTGCCGGACATCGGATCTAGGTTGGTGCCAACACTTTCACAGAAAATAAGGGCAAAATAAGTTGCGGTGTGCGTGTACGCGAGTACACGCATTCGTGAACACACCCCCGCCGCCCTCCAAAACCAAACTACAGACCTGATCCTACCCTAAACCGCCCAAACACATCTCTCCCGTTCATGGCTGACACAACAAAAACACCGTGGACCAAGACAGTTATCCTGTTAATAACTGAATTATTATGCTACGCTTTCATCTCGGCGTATTCTCAAAAGGCCATCATGTTGCACAACGGAAATCGTCAACATCGATCACGCTTTCCGATAGCAAATTAATCGATTCGTGATGAGTAAATTCCACGCACGTTAATATTTAAAGACTCTACTCATTTATATTACAAAAGGAACATATTAATCATCCCTTACAAACGGAGCAACTAGGAAAGATCGAAAACAAAATAATAAAAACAGCATACTACAAATCATAATAACATTACTATCAATCAATATCAAATAAGATGAGATGAGAGAGTCTGACAGAAAAAATATCATTTACACAAATAATATACTGCTATTGGATCGTTGCATAATTATCAGGCGTTTATTTTAAACAATTATGAAATGAGAAATAAAAAAATATACAATAATGATTACGTAGCGTATCTACTTCAATAACTTCTTCCAGATTACTGGGAAGACAATAGTAAACAAAACAGCATATTTTTTATTATAATTATTTATTTTTTTGTAACAGTGACCAAAATAATAGAACATTCATATAATCATAAGAAAAATAAAAAAACAATTACTACCAAAGCGCTATACCCGCATATAAAAGCCTGTAATTATGCATCAACCCAATATAAACATTACAATTTATACTAATTCTTTGATATGTGTTAGTAAATTTAAAAAAACAAATTTATTTAAAATAATATTTTATCATTTTCGAGCATATTTATTTGATATTTACATCGTAATTATAACCCAATTATATAAAAAAACATGGAGTTTATTTTAACGGTTGGAAAGTTATTATTCGACTTCAGCCATTTACAGTATTACCTTACTTGTTAGGTATCTCAATGGAAGAACCAGCAGATGTGCCGTTCTTAGAATTTCGAGGCCCCAAAATATGAAATTAATTAATAGGAATAGGAATAAATTAATAGGATAATAATCAATACAAAAAATGGACATAATCAAGATAAATTAATATCTAAATAGTAACAATTTTTACTCATAAAAATACTTATTTAAAGAAAATCTTATTTAAATTTTTCTTTAATTTTATAAAATATATCCATAAATTCACTTATTTAAATGTTCGTATTATATGTTTTCTTGTTGAAAGTAACGTTGAAAATAGTAGTTGTGATAGTTTATCAACTTCTGTTTTGTTGCTTTGTCATTTATTATTATATTTTCCAGTGGGATTCATTTTTAGCTATATTATTTATAAAGATAAAAATAAATAATCGTAGAAATCGTCAATCTTACCTAATTAACGTATATTTACAATTAAAAAGTCAGCCTAACGATGTTATTTTAGTTTATTAAGCATTAACCCAATTGATCGGTCCAGAATCGCTTCGGTCGTTGGATTGTTGAACTATTGTCAATAATAGTGAATTATTTGGATGTCTTTCTAACCTATTTATGTATAGACTACTATACTACATCAATAGGCTCCTCAACTATTTTTATATACGTATTTTCGTTTGTAATGTATCGTCGAGCATCTATGATCCTTCCCTAACTCCTTGACTGAATTTGTATATACATGTATTCCTGGGTTTAAGTTCCTTTGAAGTCGGACGCAATTCGAACTGGCGTAAATATACAATATATTGTATATTTAAAGAAACAATATATAGCATATTTTTACAAAATACATATATTATAACTTGAATTTTTAAAATATATTTTATTAAAAAACAAGTTAAGAAAACCAATTGCATTTTCAACATTTTTCTTTCCTCCCTTTTGCTTCCAAGGGACTAATATTCATTCAAAAATGAAATAATTTTCTTATAATTATAAATACACTTTAAATAACATATACAAAAAATAAAAAATGTGGAAGTAAATTACTAAATTAAAATTATGTATTATTTAATACATATAACTTAAAATGTGAAAATTAGATACATGACCAAAGAGCTATTTGCATGTATTTAAGCACTGATTGTCTTGTATTGTTTTGAAAATAAGATTACGTGAATATGGCAGAAACATTATTAAATTAGATTATTTTTGGCCGAAAGACTTATTCGCTTATTCGCTAGCCTTTTGCTGACATTTGCGATTAATAAATATGATTATTTTTAAAATTATTCTCCAAAAAATAAATCTACAATTATATTTAACGAAATATTAAAAAGTATTCCTAATTTTCAATAGTTTGATATCTTTTAATGGTTTTCTAATCAATAGAAATAATAAAATAAATACATCCAATCAGTTGTGCAAACTGTGAGATAAATGAAAACTGTCGAAAAGAAATATTACACAATTTAATACGAATTTCAAGAAGTATAAAAAATATAAATTTAGACCTACTTCAATACTAATTTTTTAATTAAAATGGACAAGAAAATAAATTATGGAAACTTTTACATTTATATATTGTTAATTATTTTATGAAATAAAAGAAAAATAATTAACCGTTTAATAATATTTGAAATTTTAACAATTTATCTTAAAATTAATAATACGTTGTATTCAGTAATGAAAAGTAGTACAAATTCATTGTTTTCTAGAATATTTTTGTGAACTAACTTTTAATTTATTTTTCGATAGAGAAATTAATTGACTATCATAAAAAGAAAACTTTATAATAAAGTAATTGAAAAAGTGAGTAATTGAAAAATATATTTCAATCATATAAAAACAACTATATACAGATATAAGTAAATAAGTTAATTAAATTTGTATATGCACCAGAATCGTTCACTTTTACCTTTTTTAAATAACTTATTTTATGAAAATAAATTGTAAATCGGAAGATAGATGAATAGTATAGATTCTGAATATTATTTTGTATATATTCTCTATGTATTATTATAGAGTAGTCAAAATCAATAATAAAGCACCAGTATTTATATAAATAAGGGAGACGTTAAAATCTGAATTCGTAGATATTTAAACTTAAACTTTTATTAACTAGAAATAAAATGAATTGAAATTTAGTAGTATTAATCTTATCATCATGATTAGTAATACCTTGTGCACATTACATAATTGTTTAACCTTATGTATTCAGTACAACAAAAGTAAAAATAATTTGACATAAAAATTTCAATTTTGAGCATACATTTTTTAAATAGTTTAATTTTAATGAGACTAATAGATATAATACGTAATCAATATAAGAACCCAAAATGTATGTTTGAAATGGCCTTCAGTGGCTCGTGGAGAAGGGCTGATTTGGAGGTGTTGATAAATCGACGCTGCTTGATATTTTGGGCAGTATAATATAAATTACGTAATACTAAGTACTTGTGAAATATTCAATCCAGTCGTATGTAACAAAGTGTATGAAACATGTAATTATTGTGAATACGAGACACTATAAAGCATTTTGCTAAAGTAACGGAAACATTTCTTTAATCGAATATTTTACATTGAAAATTTCAATTATGGTATTTGTTGCATAGCATAATTATGTAATTATTATTGAAACGAAGTTTTGTAAATAAAATAAAATTTTAAAAAACTTAGATTAAAGGGCTACCGGCGATAGTCTATCCATAATTGTGATATTTCATGTTTTATTTTTGTATATAATTTATAATAATTTTGTATATAGTATAAAAAGTATTGATTGAAATCAAATACCTATAAAAAGGAAATAAAATGCTTCATATAATATAGAATTCGAATTTTTCAATCGATTAAAGTTCAGAATCTTAAACTTTAGAATCAGTATCGTATATGATTCTGAAGTAAAATAGAATAGAATTTTTGTTTGGTTTTCGCTCCACAGCTAAATTTTTATGAAAACGTTATACTATATTATTATGTAACAAAAAAAACATTCGAAATACATGCATCTCAATAAAATCAACAAATAACATAATACAGAAATAAGCAGTTCTACATACGTATGTAGAAGCTCAACAATCATTTACTCTTTATTTCGATAACTTTCTTATACACTTTATATTATATGGAACTTTCACTTTTACTACTAGAACCGATTATTAATGTATGTTTTCATTGATTTTTTCTTTCCAAAAGTGGACACTTACAATGTAAAACATATAATGCAAATATATTTACAATTATTAAATTATTTTGTCATTTCATTTCAAAAATTGATAAATATTGAAAAAATATACAAATTCAATAGATGATATTTCAGTGTTAGGCATAGCAGTTGGTACATACACATTACCACATTACATATTACAAAACAGCCAAAACTAATCTGTAAAAATCAATAAGATTATCAAAAAAAGATACAGTTTAGATTGGGACAGTATTCCAACTTGAAAATATCAAAACGATATAAGATTTATTGAATATTCACACGAATAAATTGTAAAATAAAATATAGGATAAAAGAAAACAAAAATATGGTATAATTATGATCCTCTTGGATTTTCATCCTCATAATGAGTTCATTAAAAATTGTACTGTAATACAGCTTAAAGAGTCACTTTAAATATAATTTTATATTTTTCAAGTAGAAGTTGAAAGCATATTTAAAGAGTCCTCAATAGTTACCTTTCCTTTTCCCGTTAATTCATCTCAAGATTCCAATATATCCTCTCTCTCCAAATTTTGACTAATGTGAGATCCATCGACCCCTCCTAAATATAAGTATTCCATACAAACCCTATTCCAGTATCTATTATCACTATAATTATGTCTTTCCCTTTCCCAAAAGCTGCCATTTTTTGTATAATGATTTAATTTATTTTCTTCTTGTACATTTAGTTTCTACATTTTACATAATATTCAAGGGCGGAAAGACCAATGGTCGATAGCCCTTTGACCAACCTTTTCATTTTATTATTATGTTTGGTTTTGTATTTAGAATTATATTTTGTTTAGAATTATATTATATTATTATTATAGTTTATTTTTTGGATTTTATAATTTATTGCAAATTATTGGATCGAATTGCAAAAGAAAACATATAAACTCGATACACGTAATCTATCCAAATATCAAATGTTCGTATTAAACGCAGCGATTGTTTCCTTTGAATGTTCATTCTTTTCAAAGATACGGACTGAAAGCCTATTTCAATTCCGGTGTTCGGAGATTTGAAACTGGTTTTGCGCGCTAAATCGCCGTCGGGTATAAAAATAATCCCACAAAAATTTCTGATCCGAAAGTTTATCTGCAAAATGAAACCACAAATGGGCCGAATAACTCTGGGTAAATCCATAAAAAGTTTTTCTTCGTGGTAACTGAAACATGCAAAAAAAAAGATTGTGTGTGAATATCTGACAGGTTTTAATTTTGGACGATATTAAAAAAAAAACACAATGGGGCTAACAACGATTTACCAACTATTAAAAGTTATTTGAGATTACTTGAATTCAAATACACTTTGTGTTCATATTTCACAATTTCATTGATTTTAAGGAAGATTTTAGTTTTTTCATATAAGTAATAAAATATTTATAAAAATAATAAAATGATATAATTATTTAGTCAAATCTTACTAAATACACTCTTCCTTCCTCTTTTTATGCGGTTTTGAAGTTATGCTGTTTTTGTTTCAAGAAGTATTTTTTTAAAATAACTATTTTAGGCAAACCATTTCATCGAAAAAGATGATAATTCTGAACGAGCATTCAAGTTTCAACGCTAGCTTCAGAATTACATTTCTGGATATCAGGAATTGTACAAAAAAATAGCAAAGCGATCGCAAAGTTTAATCACTGATTATATTGTCAAAGGGAAAAAACCAACATGCGAAATTGAGACTAATTTTACTTATGAAGATTCATTATCTTCAAGACATAGATCTGATATGCTGACTTTCTATTCTAGTGATGAAAGTGATTTCGAACCAGTTCGCAAATTATACCGAACACTCTCATATAGCGACGAAAAACTGTGAAGAAAGATTAACTTTCATAAAAATTTTCTGTATTTTTTTTTGTAAATTTTTTCTGTATAAATTTAGAAGGAATATGTTAAGATTATATTTTTCTGAAATTTAATAAACTTGTCTATGATTGTTAACGTTTTTATAAAATTATGAATAAACATTTCAGAATGAATATAGTAAGACTAATTATTTTTATGAAATTTAATAAACCCCTTTTTATGCGATTTTCGGTATATTGTAACTCATTGATTTTGTTTTATGCGGTTTTAAAAAATTATGGAACGTATCCTTTATTTTTATACGTGTGTCTAGTCCTTTTTGTGCGATTTATTTTTATGCGTTTTCCTGTGGAACATATCTACCGCATAAAAAGAGAACCAAGTGTATATATAAAAATGAAATATTTAATGATAGGTGTTTATGCAAGAAAACGGTTTATTTAACAACTTAATATTTCGGAAGATTAATATTATGAATGTTTGGCTACCGAAAAACTAAGAACAAGTTAAAAGTAAACAGCGAAAATACAGAACAGTGTCTAAGTAGATCATGCGGTTTATAGATGTTATTAATCAATTTTAATTTTAATTATGATTATTTCTATAGTCAAAATCATCTCCAGAAAAACAGTTATTTCGTCTTCAGTTTGTCCCTGAACTATATTTTATACCTTTTCTGCTGTTTCTTATCTTCTATTTTTGCTTGTTCTATTTTTATTTGTTTTGTGTTTTCAGGGAACTTCCATTTTCAGTAACTTATGTAATTTGTAATTATTTTCCTAATTTTATATTGAGAACTTTAATAACCTTTTTTAACGTTACTCGTTATCCATAATTTATTTATTTTTATTAATTTCTAAATGTAAAAAGTACGGAAAATTAACTGTACGTCAGCACATTTTTTTACTGACATTTGATAAATCAATAGAGAGTGACATTTCGAATGGTGTACAAAGATTTCTATTTATTACTCAAAATATACTGAAATTAAATGTTAAAATTTGAATTAACGTTTCATTCAAAAAAATAGTAATAATTATCTTCTATTGGCTTCTATAGACACTATCATAAATTCAGATTGTAGATATTACAATTTGTAGATGAGTTTAACGAACATATTTTCATTGCAACCTTTGAATATTTAAATTCGCTGTATAATTGAGTTATATTTTAACTTCAATCGAATCGAGATTTGAAATATGCATTAGGACGTGACCAAAGCTGAATGGGATCAACTTCAGCATCGTGCATCCCGCATTCCGCGCACCCACGCGATTCCCATTTGTTCGTTTTCTAGGAAATTTGATGCGCTCTTCGATATATTCAAACCTGAAATACTGAGAAACCAAAATATTCGTTGGAATTTCTGTTTCCATTTTAATATTTTCTGCTTCGACAGAAATTACTTTTTTATTGTATTCTGATGATTAAAACGTTTTTCTATGGAAAGGCAAATCCTCTGAATATTTAGAAATAACTGCTTAAAAATATTAATATTTATTATATTAAATTCATTATATTCATTAAAATAGTTTCAACAGAACTGCATTAAATTGTTGTGCCAATTTTCTATGTTATTACTTAAAACAGAGCATATAGCTGCTGCAAAGTTAAACACCTCATGTACTATATGATAAAGTACAAGATTCGTGAATAAATAGAAATTATAATAACAAAATTGGTATTTAAACATATACAATACACATTTCGTAAAAATTCAAAACAAGTAATAATAGAATATTCAAACAAAAAACATCGAAGAACCTGAACACTGTACCAAAACTGAAGACGAAAGAAAAACTGAGAGCAATGATTATAAAAATAAAAATGATCAACCAACGCCTCTAAATCTATAAACTGTTTTGACTATTCTGGATTTTCTATAATCTGTTATTACTTGCTCTTAGTTTTCCGATCACCCTCATTTGGTGATTAATATGTGCGGGGGCAAACAAGTGGAGTAAAAACGGAAGAACAAAATCAGTCATCGTTAGGAGATTAGATGAATTGCTTGGCATGGATCATTAGTTCTTAGCGATTCTATTTGAAAGAGTCTATGGCTATTAATTACTAATTATCATTAAGCAAAGCACTTGGGTATCTTCAACAGTATTCTTTATGACTTCTCTCTGTCTCTTTCATTCAATTTCCTTACATATATGTTACTCTTTGGTTTCTGACATTAATTATAGTTGAATTTTTGTGCTTTTTACTTATAACTGTTACTTATCCAAATTGTTATTCATATTTTTATTCAATAGATATATTAATATTTCGACACTTTTCATTGTTGGCATTATTATTTAAATTTATATCAAATTATAAAATTTTGTCTTGTAAGGAATAAATATAAAATACACTTACCGTATCAATTATGACAGAAAATATTATTAAATATAGAAGATTAAAAAATAATAATATAAACATTTGTGAAATACAAATTACATTTGAGATTATAAATATTAGTCACATTTTTAGAAGAATTTTATTAGATATTATCAAAATTATTGAATAAATATTATAACATAATGTTTTAACAATTTCTTCAATTATATTATATTTCCTCTGTTTATTTACGACATTCAATTTAAATTTGACATTGATATGATGCTATTGATCTTTAATCCCAAAAGTCACTAAACCACTTTAAAACTAAAAATAAAACTAAATAATTTAAAGTTTAATAATTTACATATACAATATATATATTTTATTTAGTTTTGAAACTTATAACTTATAAGATTTACAGTCATTTTACAACTCTACGTCGAAATGGCTCTTGGCTAATTTCCTTGATGGTTTATGGAATATTCTTACACAGGAAAAAAAGTCTGTACGTGTTAATACATTAATATCAAAGTATAAGTAAGTGAACAATAGCAATAGTACCATCTTTATGTCCATATACCTATTGTATATGGAGATTGCCTGACCCAAAAATTACGATTGCAAGTATTTTTTTTCATTGATTTTATAAATAATAATTCGATAATTTTTATTCATTGTTAAGTCGTGAATTTTTCCATATTCTTTGAAAATAGAATTTATACATTAAATATCTGAAATAAATAATTACAAATGTATAAATAGTAAAAAATTAGGGCAGAAATACCTATGATATACTTTGCAGCAATTATGTCTTCTTTTCTTTGTATTTCTACAATATTCAGTTTATATATTTATTGTTGTTGTTGTTTGTAAAAAAATAAACCAATTTTACATTGTCAAATAATTTTCATGAGAAAATCGTTACTACTGATGAATATTATTAATTACATTTCTCTGATTTAAGTTATACAAATATTCCTTTTACACCCATTTTCGATAAATTACATAATATTCTTTATATTAGAAATAACATGTTTGATCTACCATTATGTATTTTTAACATTTTTTTATTATATATTTTTATATCACTATTAAAATAATGACCATTTGATAAATTAATATACAAGTCATTGAGTATAACTTTGTAGCTGAAGGAGATACCAAATGAAGACTATATAATAAACGAGTATTATAGGAATACACAAATATTTACATTCTAAATAATTGATGTTTCATAACCGTTTCAATTTGTTGACATTGCAACTTCAAACACAGATAAGTGGATTTTGCATTCCTATAGTGTATACGACACACTTCACTTATCCTGTACAGTAATTATGCTGATGTATACTAATTATGCTTGAAACAAAACATATTCTTTAATAGAATGGATGGGATCATTTACCATTATTTATATTATGTTTTGTTTATACTCTAGTGTCTTCTTTACATCTAATTATAAGATCATTGGAATAAAACAGATAAAATGTATATTGATTAGAAATATTTAAGTTACTATCTAATTGTTTTAGATGAAGAATTACGTACATTAAAAATATATATTAAATATAATGAAACGTATTAAATAATATGCTATATGTAATAAAACTGTAAATTCAAGTTAATATTAACATCCACATAGAACTTTATCGGTGTTAATATCTTTACCGATCAAATTTACTTTTTTTTCATAATACTACACAAAAAAACTTAATTTCAATAGATTAATACTTATTAATTCATAAGATTGCCCATAAAGCATAGCTTATTAAGAATAAGTAAGATACAATTATTAAAGAACATTTTATAGTAAAAAAGATAGTTTTTTTAGGAGAATATTCATAATTTTATTAAATGAGAATTTTTTTCAACTCATTTATAAAATTCTTAATGCATATGAGGGGTTAGCTATTATAATTATTAACATCTTAAGTTTGAATAAACGGATACGTTTTTAATAAATGTCGATTGAATAAATAATAGTTATATCAATAGTAATAAATAAAGGCGTACCACTGCGATGTGAACGATTTGCTCTTTTTGTAAATATTAATCCAAGAATTAATGATCAAGGTTTTTTGTTTCGGTATAGCATGCAGATTTAAACGACCTTTTCGTGACATTACAATTATTTTGTAAATTATATATCATAAATAACTTCTAACTAATTTATAATTTTCAGGTTTATAATTCTGGTAAACAACAATATCTATGTAAAACATATATGTTCATAATATTTAATAACATAAAATTTAAACTTCTTTATTTTTCTCCTCTTGATGGGACCAGAATGACATGGTAAATGTATATTTTGTTCTAGAAGTTCATTGTTGAAAAACGTGAAATTATGTGGAAAGAACAGGGTTTTTCAAACTTGTCCTGCAACAAAACACCTGTTAATATCATATCATCATATCCCTTTTCGCCTTCCTTCGTTATTAATTAAAATTATGATAAAAAATGCACGTAGATTTATTTGAATGTTTCATATTTATTGTAATAAATCATGTGTACAACTAGAATAATTGAAAGAAAATAGTCAAACACACATTCCCTGCTCATTTTCAATTCGACTTCCATTGTTTTTGTACTAATTACAGTAATTTTGTAATAATTATAATTTTTTGTCACACCAAATAGCACATTTCGGATTAACATAATCCACAAAAACAATTAAGTCAAAAATTTAAGATTATTTCCAAAAAGAAAAAAATACAATTTCCATTATAGATGTTTGCAGTTTAAGAATTGATTGTATCAATGTATGAATTGAAAGTAAATGCTGGTCACTGTTTTATATAGTTTTTTAGCAGGTATGCTTTAAAAAAAATGAGGTTTAGATCTTAATGTAATTAGGAATAATCCGAGAGGTTTCCGTTACTTCGTTACTTTACCCAGAAAATAATACAACCATTTAATGTATTGTATAATACAATATATAATATAATTGTATAATTTTGAGAATAACTATTTATATTTTCATTACTATTTTAAAATACTTTTTTATAAAAATACTACTATAATAATTCCCGAAACTCACATTTCGATACTATCGGGATTATGGATGTCGGGCATTCGATACAGCCGGTATTACGATCGTTGGCAATTTGATACAGTCGGGATTATGGATGTCAGGAATTCAAATACCGGGAATATGATTGTCGAGAATTCGATTTTCGGGAATTTGAGCGGTACCGGAAATAATGTTACAATTACTCTTTTCAGAATTCGTTCATTTATTAAAGTTATTAAACAAAATCTTTTTCAATAGTTATATTGTACAATAATGGTTGGGAATATGATGGTTGGTTGGTTATTTTTAAAAGTTTAGGTACGTATCCATAATTTGTACACTCTAAAAGTACAAATTATTGATTCGATTTTTTAGAAAACGTGTATCCTTCGAATATACCAACGAAAAAGCAGTAAAACTCGGCTGTTACATTACCTTAATAAATATATAATTTTTCTTCAATTTATTTATATAGAGAAAATTTGTAGAGCAATAAATATTAGATGTAACGATTGCAGTTTCCGAAATACATGCTGACCACGCGTTATGCGTCAATCGATATTTTCATAATAGATTATAAGAATAAATGATTCATTGAGATTCTAGTAAAATGTGTCAATATAGATTATTGTTTTGTTATGATGAAATCCGCCAGAATTTAAAATCGTGACAGATTGTGTTAGAATATTAAATATCTTTAAAGTTATTTGTTATAACAAATTAGCACTTTATATTGAAATATAGGTCTTACAATATTTCATTATAAAATAATTTACATTGATATCAATATACAGCAATACCTTATTATATGCCATATTATTTCGATCAGTGACGATACACTATAGTACGGTTTGATTATATCAAAGTAAAAAAATACTTTATAATAAAACATTTTAATATCAAAACATGCTCATTTTAGTATTCTCGTAAGTACCTATTTATTTTTTTTGTTTTTATGAGGTATTAAAGCCCTAAATTAGAGATGTTTATGTTAATATTTTTACTATTATAATTCAATAAATAAATAAGAAACTAATTGCACATAGTTATAAATTCCACTTACTAATTGTTACCATTCTGTGGAAAACATCTTTGTTTGCAAATAGATATTTGATGCTGTCATGGAAATAATTAAGTTGTTTATCAAAATGGTTTGAGTGTGTTTAATATTAAAACTCAACTAGAATGATCTGGTTCGTCCGTTCAGAATAAATGCAAACAACATAGTTAATAATAGTTCTCCACTATATATATAGTACACCTGCATTCTTATGCTTTGTGTCTGGCTGATGGAAGTATTTGTAGCAGCAAAGGTCCAACCGATTCTAATTCCTAACTCCAGACATAATGCGATTCGCATCGTCGGTAGACTTTGGCGTTATTTATAGAACAATTGGTAGTAAGGTAGTAATATAATGTAGTATTGTTATTGAAATGAATGTGGTGAGTATATTATTTAGTATACTTCTAAGATTGAAAAATATTATCGGTTTATAAGCAGCAGCAGTTCGTTAGAAAAGCTAATTAATTACATTAATTTTTCTTACAATATTTAATAAAAACAAATAAAATATCGACAAAATTTAATAAATTTTCATCAACTATAGTACTTCTTCTCACCACTCCACACTACTCACTTAACTTGTGCGGTGCATAATATCGCCAGTCACCGAACTATAGTACTAAATAAGTAGTAGTAAATACATATTTATTTTGTCAAAAAATATACTATATGATGAAGCATATTTAATCTTAGATACCACTACAAAAAAAACTAACACTAATCTCTCCTTGTTTGAGGTAAATTAGTGTATATTTAAATATATGCTTCTGCAATTTGTATTTAAATATCACAACCAAAGTACAACCAAAACTAAACATTCTGAATCTAATTATATTGCATTTACTTATATCTGAAAAACGATAACAACTATAGAGGACCCATGCTAAATCTGGTAGGGGATCCTACATGAAGGCTTACCCTTCATCCCCTTTCTATTGGGACTGTCTCAATTTATAAGTAAGCTAATTTTATCCGTTTGTAATTTGTCACTAAATTTACTAATTCTCTTTATACAATATGAAAACTATTTACATCAGAAATTCAACGGTCGTTGGCAGGGTCGGTCCATTTATTAATGTCGTTTATATTTAGTGAATATTTACTAAATAGTCATAAGAAGGGTTAATTTTATATTCTGTAACAATATTTTTTGAAAAATGAAATCACAGCCTCGTGAAGTTAATTTTATAGATGTGACATGGTTATTTTTATAGTTTTTTTTTTTTGTAGTAAATATTATTTTACAATCTATTCCTATAACTATTTAATAAATCTTATGGCGGTTGACAATTTCAAGATTGTAAAATTATGATATATTAATGCGCAGCGATTTTATGTACCTGCTGTTTTCACAACACTGACTACTATTACATCCTATGGCTAGTATTTGATTCACTATTTCACAATTTTGAGGAGAGTAATACAAACCATTCAGTTACGAGTTGCTATTTACTCAATTTAATGATCCATTTGAATATAGCATATAATTTATAAAAAGCGTTAGTTTTAAGTTATTTTAAGTTTTGGCCAATAAATTTGTTAAATATGTGCAAAATTCCATTAATTAATATTCACTGAAAATCCGCAACAATAAAATCGAACATTATCCCAATTTTTACTGATGTCAACCGACTTGGAGCAACTAAATCATGCATTTAAATATCTCATTATATATTCAGGTTCTGAAATCAAGTTATCCAAAAAGTGTAGCTTTTTTTAGTTGACACAAAATTGGTATATTTATTGTATCAAAATAACTCTACAAAATCATTTAGCCAGGATTTTCCTTACAATTACATTACTTGGTCAAATTATACTTTACATGTGATATTTAAAAATGAATACTCTTTATATTAGATATTTTGGATCCTTTGATATACAGCAGCACACATAGTGCACGTAATTGTTACCTCACTTACTCGATGAGAAGTACGTACACCATCATGTATTGTGTTATCGTTTCGACCCTTTAATTGATAAAATTTAGATTTGTAATTTAATAATTAAAAAAAAATATATATGTTTTAACTGAATAACAATACATCGATGAAACATTAATCAAATTATTCTTCATTACTCCTTTGATATGATAAGCAAACCAAACACTTCTAACATTAAGCAAATTCTTCTTTCGATTCGACTATCTACTGACCACGTCATTTAACTGCTTCTTGCTGTATCGAACTAATCCTTCCAGTATTTTCGCATTAGTTCTCGATGCTGTTGTTTCCATTCTTCAGTAGACTTGCTGTTGAAAGCTATTGAAATACAGATATCGCTCCCTGTAATTCCCATTTCTTGTAAATCCTTGTCCACCTCAATGACTCAAGTTCCCTGGTTTTCTTTTCGCGGAAGTAGTTGAAAATCATATTTGTCAATCGCATTGGGTTCATTCCTCTTATATGACAGTATAAGTTAATTATCCGTTTCCTCATGGTGTATGTTATTGTTTACACAAGGATATAAAGTTCGTGGTTATGCTGTATCCTATATTTCCCATTCTCTGTTACTGGACCCAATATGTTTGTTAGAATTTTCCATTCTTTCACTTTCAGTTTCTCTATTAGTCCCTTCTGATGCATTAAAAGGCTCTCTGCAACATACAAGACCTCTTGACGGATGACTGTGTGGTGCCTAAACTTAGCATTTACAGATATGGATTTCTTGTTGTAATTGGCCATTATTAGATTATATGCCATTTCCATAATCCTGATTTGAAAGCTGCCTTCTCGAAGAGTTTGGTATATATCCACTCACCCAAATATTTGAACGGTTTCGTTTTCTTGATTACCCCTGTCCCGCATCTAGCTCCTTTGGTACTTGTTTGATATTAGTGATGAATTCTGTTTTTTCAAAAGATATCTTTGCTTTTTCAATCTGGATTTCGCTAATTTGCGTTGTGGCTGCATCCAGGGAATCAAATGTGGAGGTCATTTGCGAATGCTAGACAGTCAACTGACAGTTTTTTGTATCCCAAACGAAGTTGAAGAGCAAAGGTGATAATCCATCTCCCTACCTTACACCAGTCCTGATTTCGAAAGGCTCTGAAATGTCTCCCCAGCATTTTACTTAAGAAGTAGTTTTAGTTAAGTTAGTTAACTGTCAAAGAGATTAGACGACATACAATAAAGTTTCCATGCACACAAAACTACATAATAAAAAATCGAAACATGTGCATGTTTATCGAATAATCACATCCACAGACCAAGTCACATATCTTATACAAAAGGTGAAAAGAACTTTGTAACAATCAAGCCACTACTATTGTTAGAATTTATTTTGTTCCATTTAAATTTAGTTTTTTTACATCGCAATCTAAGTTTTTCTATAATAATCTAATTTGAATTAAAATTAGTTTGTTTGCCTAAAATTATTTGAATAATCATAAAACAATAACCGTATTTAAGCACAGGGTTATGAATTTATAAATATGTAAATCTGGAGTACAGTTTTATATGCAGATACTCCACATTTTGTAATCAAACACTGTGCGATAAATTCAATTTGCAGCTGTTTCCTGTATTTTTGTTCGATTTCCTCTCCTCGTCGCCATTCTCTATTTATTTCCCTACATTTCGGCCCTTTCCATCATGTAACATTTGGTCACAATTGCATCGATTTTATCGCACGCAGCGAAAATAAAGTCCGACGGAGTCACAAAGCGGAAAATTGAAAGCGTCAAACGTATTAATAGCATGTATCGGTTAGACCAGAGGTTCTCAAACGTATTTTGTCTACTACCCCATTTTCCGAATATAGTACTTACTCAATTGATGCTGATTTGATGTAAAGTATATTCGAAGGAATAATACTTAGAACTTAGAATAATTATTATAAGTCGCATGTAAACAAATTACAAGAATAAAGGACCAAAAAAATACAAATTATGTACAGGTTTCAATCAAAATGTTTAATTAGTATTATTAGGAACCCAAGAATAGAAAAATACATGTATATCTTATTATAGATTTAATTCAGGATTCCAATATCACATACAAATAAACTTGAACTTAACAAATCACTAGATTTTTTATATAGATTGAAGTTAATTAATCTTCATATTCAAAATAATGATAAATATAGATTATCAATCAAACAATTAAGAAAAAAATATATACAATATAAACATATAATATAAAAAATTAACCTGTTACTTTGATCAAAAGTCTTTCTAGTAGATTTTAGCGTTTGTCGTCTAGGAACACTTCCTAAGAGCTAAACGATGTCTCACTTCATATAAATACTCTATGTCCAACAACGTAGTTTAGTTTGATATAAATAAAACACAATGACGTTAGAAATTAATAAACAGATCGAAAAAATAAACAGACAAAATTAAATAATAATGCATCTAAGATGTAAAGATGTTATAAATTGTTTTAATCTATTCATTTCATCATTTTTTACTGCTTCTGACATTTTAATATCGCCCACTTTGAGAAGCACTGGTTAAAACCAATCAACACTACCCACTGGGTGCTCCCATCGCGACGCGCATAAATGAATGCATCGTACATTATTCAGTTGCATTTGGTATGAATGAAACCGGAGTTCCCCTTCATTAGTTATCGATCGAACTCGTTTGTAATGGTTAATAAAAAATGAAACAAATAAATATGGTGAAAGGAAGGCATCCCGACAGGCTGGTAAACGGAAGGGAGGACGGAGAAAAACAAAACCTCCGACGAGTGCTTAAATAATTCAGATGGTCCGTCGATCGATAAAGAAATTCCCACATGCAGGACATGCAGAAGATGTTATTAACACATGAATGATTTACTTGTGTAAAGGGGCCCTTTGTGGATACATGGTCACAGCATAGAACTTTTACGATATCCCTTGTAATTTCACTAATTATTTCTATAAAAAGACCAAAATCAATTCCGTCAGAATTATGTGAACTTCGGGGGTGTAAAGTATTTGAAATTATTCAATACATTTTACTTATAATTTCAAAGAACTACACTACACACAAAAATGTATACAGTTTACTGATGATTGAACAAATTGCACATCTAACTTCTATATGCAAAAGATTGTTAAATCTATTATTTTCAATTTATGTTATTTAATTATTAATTCACATTATTGATGTATAAAAAAACGATTATAGTTTCAACATCTGGCAGAGTTTCTTGTCGAACAACTTGAGTTCTTGTGGTTCGCATTTCTAATATAACCATTTTTGATACCAGTTTGATAATAGAAAACATGATATTGACGAGCACCTTCCGTGTTCTGATGAAAGTTTATCAAACATTTTGCAATTAAAAATATAAAATATAATTAAATATCAAACATATTTATTGGCTACTAATTATGCCAATTCGACCAAATTATTTCAGTACCAAAAATTGTATTTTATCATTTATTAAAAATTAGTATGTAGAATTGACTAATGAAATTAATGTGTTTGTTTAACTATGTATAAAGAATGTGATCTTAGTGAAATATTGCTACTGTGAACGTGGAGTTCATTCAACTAATACCACAGTTCATAGTTATTTTAAAATCACTATGTATACAGTCAACCCTCCTATAATGCGGTATTCTCAGAACGCAGTTTCCATATAACGCGGAGCTGAAATTGCGACAGCCCTCTTATAACGCGGTACTCTTACAATGCGGTTTCCCATAAGATCAACAGCATTCCATAAGTTCCTTCCGCGCAGCCTTTGAATGACTCTAGTAACTAGATATTGAAAGAGATTTTAATATAAGTTTTATTTTCGACGCAAGATACATAAACAATATGTTTATATAAACATGCCAGCTTATCTCATAGCCATCTACGACATCGGTTGCAATCATCTCAGAGCTCTTTCACCTCAAATGGTTCAAGCAATACAAGATGATTCTACAATTTCACTGCCAGTTACAGAAATAGTAAACATTGCTTCTCGTTTAAGCGATGAAGAATATGCAGTAAACCATCAGGATGTAAGAGAACTAGTACTCGGGGAAGAAACTTTAGATGAGGAAGTTATAAAAAAAGTTAGAAAAAAAAGCTACAATCGAAAACCAATGTGAAGATGAACTAAGTGATGAAGACATTTTTCCCATTAAAAGAAGACGAGTTAGGCGACTTATATCTGAGAGCGAGGATGAGTGTTCAAAGATTACATAATTTTACAAATGTCTTCATTGTTTTTGTTGAAAAACAGTTCTTGTTTCATTTTTTTATCAATCCTTATATGAACTCTTCAATTCAGTTCAATAAAAATAATTTATAATTTATCTTGCCTTTTGTATTTATTGGTCTCCATATAACGCGGTACGAATGATGTGATTTGTACTAATTCCTAGTTTCTTATAGCGCGGATTCCATATAACGCGGTACGCACTCACCGCGTTATAGAAGGAATTTTAGATGTAAACATATGATAACTTTTTTCATTTTCAAAATAATTGAGTTTTAAACTATATCTGCATGATTTTATTGAAGCATTTTTAATTAATCGACTTTTAGATATATATATCTTCCACTATAGTGTATTTTTCATAAGGGCAAACAAAAATATTAATTTCTTTTACATTCTATAGTATTAAACATATCTCAAATTAAGTAACAACTTCCTGAACTATCCTTCGGTCTGACAATATTTCTGCAATTATTTTAACTAGCAATTTCACAAGTTCGTTTGCAAACGAATTGAAATTGGTAATGTTTGAAAATCAGAAGGTTTTACATTTTTTTCCTAATTTTAATGATTTTGCAATTAATCCGTATTTTTTTAATTAAATATTGCTTTTCTTCAATTAAAAGTTTTAAATGTGCTAAGGGATATATTGCTGCAAAAAAATGAAGAGATTAGGAGTATCTGACCGACCGACGGGGCAACTGTTCGAGTCATACTTGAACAGACCTCAAAGTGTAAGAGTAAAAGACACATTTGGAAGAGAGATGTGCAATGATATCGTGGTCCCGCAAGGGGGGATGTTGGGCAATATGATGTACAATATTTACACTACTGACATAGAAGTTAAAATTAAAGGCAAACTATACATTTATGCAGACGACACATGCATACTGTATGTACATATATCAAAGGAAAGCCTACAAAACAGCATAATCGAGGACATAGGCAAACTGAAGGTACCACCTGAACCAGGCTCTCTCTGGACATGGATGCTTCGGCAAGTACCTGCATTTCATCGCGAAGAAGGAGAATGAAATGTGTTGGTACTGCGAGGACGACAGCCCAGAGCACACACTCTTTAGATGCAATAGATAGGCACGAACGAAGCACGAGCCAGAGTCCAAACTGGGTGCCTTGCTGGAACCAGAGGGAGTCGTTGGCGAAATGCTGAAGAGCGAAGAGAGTTGGGCGACCATATCAGAGTATGTGTTGGAGGTGCTCTCAACAAAAGAGGAAGATGAGCGGAGACTACAAAGAGACAATTAAGATAGTGGCAGTGGAGGCCAGCACTGATGCAAAAGAATGGAACTGCCAGTGAGTGAGCAAAGACGATCAGCATTACAGCGGAGTACATCGATACTGGACCAGGATGTTGAGGAAGAAGGGGAAAGGTTTTAGTGGGTAAGAATCCCACAGTACCACGACTCAACGTGTGGTCCCTATGGAAGGTTTCCACTCCCCTACAACAAAAGGCAAACTCAAGATTTAGTACGATGAAAAATTATTAACTATAAATGAATCACACACTACATAATAATACAACAAAAAAATACACAAAAAATATCTCTAGATATAAAGACAAATGTCGTAAGGGTGGAACTAGTGGAACATGATAAATATCTAGGAATAACTATTAATAATAAAATGAGCTGGGTCAAACATATAAACACAATTAAAAGTAAGAATGAATCATTGATAGGTGCAATAAGTAAAACATCAATGATTCTACCGGATAAATATAAAGTAGCCATCTACCAACAAAATAAATTAAGACGAATATTATTTAAGGACAAATTAGAACCAGTGGAGACACTGCAAAGGTCAAATATACACAAAATTATACATGGAAAACAAAGTCACAACTGGACTTGCACACAAGCAGTGTTACTCAACCATACACAGGCAAGCAACACAAGGAAACTAAATAATTTGAGATAGGAAAAAAATACAACCAACATTCTTAATTCCAATAACATTAAATTTAAAAAGAAATTATGCAAGCACTGGAAAAATAAGACATAAAACAAAAGAGTTCGCTCTCAATACCAGTCCCTAGGATTGCCCAATAGAAATGACGATGAGGAACACATGACAATTAATAATAAAAATATGTAAATATGTTTTAGAAATAAATAAATTTAAAAAAAATGTAATTTCAAATATTCATTTTAGTTTACTCTTTCTGGTAACTTCTTTCCAGAAGTGAAACCACATTACAAAGAATATATTAGTAATATTTGCAAGATTAAACTTTTAAAACTTAATACAATAACAAAAAAGAAAATAAAAAAATCACCAAGCAAAGCAATTTATCATGTTTTTTAATTATGTGGTAAAAATTATACATTTACTTTTTAAAAAAAAAACATTACGACTGTGTTAGCGGTAATTTTCAGTGTATTATACTTCTTTTAAAGATTAACCTGAAAACAAATCTCCAAAATTAAAAAAATACTGGTAATAGCCGATGATCAAAAAATGATTATCAAACATCTCAAACTCTGATATAAACTTATAGCATAATAATACTGCAGTTAGGCATTGCATGACTTATGTAATTATTTTAATTATACGTTATATATTTCTACAATTAAAACAATATGTTACACGAAAATGTAATAAATAATTAAGAAAATGTAAGGTCAATGGTTCATTTTATATTAATTAAAACATTATTTATTCTATTAATGAATCGATTATTTGATCACCTTGTACATAACTGAAACTAACATGATTAGTACTGATTATTAATTTAAATCGATTAACTCTTCCACTCTAAGTAATTAATTGTTTCACAAATATATTGGGTTGTGATAAGAGGCCTATTTTGGCTTTAAAGCAGAATTTTAAAAACAAGTAATAATAATGTACATTTTGTATTCAATGTTATACATTTTATAATATGAAAATTAGGCAAATTAGTTCGCTAATGTCATTAGGAACTTAAGGCAGAATCATTGGCATTTAATTAAATATAAGCTGGAGATCGAATAGCTTTCTATGCTTCAAACGTCTTGTCTTTAGAAAATTGATCGCCAGAAAGATATTCAAGCCTTTCATTATACATGTATTTGTTCGGAAAATCTTTGGCAACAATGTTGATTACACTGTCTTCATTCCAAAGTCCTGGTACAGACTTTTATTGGTAATGTATCACGATGCATGTGCGATTCTTCTGAGATACTTTGACTGGAATAACGTAATGTTACTTGTATATTTTCATTTTAGATGAGTTTGTTACTCCCAACCATTGATCACCTTTTGTCCAAAACAGTTTTACTACACCTTATTACAAAAATAATTTATTATTCATAGACGAATTTGTCCATAGCAACCAATATATTTAAAAAAATTGAATTATTCATGCTTTACTGAATAGTCTTTTCAAGTCCAGATGTATCCACAACACTTTCACCCTCGAAGACGATGGAACTAATTTATTGTTAAATTTGATAATTTATTACTTATCCCTAGCACCTGCAAATTTAATTACGTTTAAATTTACAAAAAAAAGCTAAAGGTGATATGCAATAAATGTCAAAGTAATAAGTCATAAACCGAAAATACTTTCATTTTTTTTATATTGTTATAAAAAAATTGTTATAAAATAAAGTCTATAATAAACACAGTATATCGAGAGATGCATATGTAATTTGAATTATCAAGTAATTTTGAATTAATGTTTAAACTAAATAGATTATCTGTGATATATCTCATGTAATGCATAAAGTGAGGTCATATATGAGTATATTTAGCTTATACTTCTCGAGAGGAATGTAAGTTTTTAATTAATGTGCAACTTCGACGTAAATATTATTAATTGCTTCGAAACGAATAACATGCAAATGTTTACATTTGCTTATAATCTGTTTCATTTACACACACCAATAATCTAAAATATTTCATTAAATCGTAACACAAAGGTTATTTGCTTTACATTATTATGTATATATTGAATGCGATTTAATCATTGTTTACTTAAACGTTCTCTATTTAATTGTCAGTTTGAAACTAAAAGTTTAATGTATAATTTTTGTTAGTAAAATAATACATAGGTTGAGCAACTAATTTTAGTTTGTCTAATTATTGAAGTAAGTATTATTATATATTATATGTGTGTGGTTTCCCAGAAATAAGAGAACTATTAAATACAGAACACGAAAAATCAGACTATGCATGAGCAGAACAGGAAATGTCCAAATCAAGAAAAAGGAGAACAATACAAGAACAGAATAAAGTTACATGAGAAGAAGGCAAAAACTTTACAGAAAAAAAGAGAATATATTTGGTCAGATTTTAATTTAAAATAACAATTTTTAATTACATTCTCATCGTAAAATTTACTATTTAATAAATATAGTGTATTTTAGTACAATAATTAATACATTTACCAGTAATATTAAAATAGAAGTTTCGCTGTTGTTACCTTCCTGTTATTTGCTATCTATTGAGAAAAACTATTCCATTAAAGAAACAATTAAAAATATTTTTAAGATCTATGGAAATAAGTCACTTAAAAATTATTAAATTCAGCAAATTAAACTAGAAGAAATAGTATTAGGAGAAGAAAATATTATTCAAAAGATCAACTCAGCGAGGAATAGGATGTAATAAATGTATTAGATGTATAACAGCGTTTCCTAAACGTTTTAGCCGTGCAACCCTATACATTTATTTAGAGTTGAACTGTGACTCAAATGCTAAGGGTATTGCACCAGTTCATTGCTTTGTCAAAAGGTCATTTTATGACCCATAAAAACATAGCCGAAAAAGAATGACTCAACGAGGAATAGGATGAAATACATGTATTAGAAGTAGAACAGTGTTTCCCAAACGATTTAGCCGCGCTACCCCATACATTACTTTGCATATACAGTGACTCAAATGCTAAGTATTGCATCAGTTCAGTACTTAGTCAGAAGGTTACAGCTATCATTTTATGATCTATTAAAATATGACCCAAATTGAATCGATACCCAAAGATTTAAACACGATGATGAATAAGATAATAGCATTTCAATGTAATATTTACAAAGAACGATAAATTGGAACATTTAAAGCAATTTTCACCAAAAATAAAGCTGCTAAAAGGTATTAACGTTAAACGTTAAAAGTTATTAACTTAAGAAATACAATCTTGCTCTATTTAAAAAAAAGTTGCTAATGCTATATTCAAAATGTTTATTTTATTGAAATAATGCTATAATATTCTGTAATATATTTACCAATGAAAACGCAGTTTTAACCAAAAAACTAATGCTACGTAGTCTTTGTTAATCTAGATAGAACTATACATAAACATCTAATTAATTACTGATGTGAGTGTCTCAGATTGTGTATTTCGTTAATGAAATCTGTTTTCGATGTAAAAACAAAATAGGAATGAAATTGGTCCTATTAATTGGAAGTAATTGTATGCAAAGGGGCTCCGTGGAAATGCAAATTCTAACAAATGAAGTATAAATAGCGAACGTGAACGGAACACGAGGCGAGTAGCAGACAAGGTATCCAATTTGCAATTAAAATGTCCCGTTGACAATCAGTTTGTTTATCTTCTTAAACATCGATTAATTAGGGCAGGGAACGAAACACGTGAGGGAAACATTTCCGGAAAAGGCGACTCGACCGGAAGTCGGAAGACATTGAATGTCACGACCTCATTTATCGCAACACACACAATCACCTTCACTTCAATTTATATATATATATATATATTATTTATATAAAAATAGAACAAAATATGGGATATTTATAGGTGAAGAATAAAAAAAAGTGAATCAAATCTAAGGATAAGGAACATCAAAATCGATGATGATAGAATGATATGAAATGGAAAAAGTAGGTCGCAGGCGACCGAATATTTTCTTATATGTAACCATTTCGCAAATTAAATCTCTTTGCATAATAAACCCGCACCTTTTTTTGTTCATTCTTTTTGCAGGGGGCAGCAAATTTTCTGGTGATGATTTATACAGGTCTCATGAAATAGAAGGCTCTTGATTTTTAAGATATTCAGAGCACGGGAATGTTCAATTCTGGCTTATTAAATTTGAAAAAGGGGAGAAGAAAAAATTACCCTCCTGAGAAATGCTCACAGCAATGTTTATCTGCTTGATTTATTTCACTTTATTTAATTCTATTAGAAGTTATATTTCACTTAGCCTATCATCATAATCTAGATCAGTTTTCTTCCAACTTTTTATATCTACAAAAGAATGAGAATAACTTCGTGAACTAATTACTATTTAAGACAGAAAAAAGCAATGTATTCAATGATTAGTAAATTGAGTTATTTTATAACAATAAATTAAAATAAAATACATTTTTTTGCAAAAATTCAGACCTATATCAAATTATAATGATAATATAAAGTATAATTTAAATTTCTTAATTTATCAATCAATTATTATTATAATAAGTTGTTTTTCAAAGAGAACACCAATTAAACGAAAATTTATTAATTACTACATTCTTATTATCCTAAGCTTTCGTAAAAAATATAAACTAAGTCTACTAAGTAGATATGAATTTTAAATAAAACAATATAAAATACTTAAAAATGTATATTATATCTGAAACTGTAATTCAATGATTTGAAACTGTTGAGCCATGAGATGATCTAAATATACCACAAACATTTTAAATGTTAATGACCATTCAATTATTTCTTTTTTTCAATTATTTATTTTGACATCTAAAATACAATACGTGTTTAAGTGTATTGCATAAGTTTGTCTATAGGTTGCAATTGGATATTGCAACAAAAAAAGGTTGGAAAATACTATTGTAAATTATATTATTTAAAAGTCTTACTGTTGTGAAAATTATACAAATTTGGTATAAAAGTTATAAAAATAGTACCAAAAATAATTACTTAATGGAGATACTGCGTTTGTTGATTAAATAATTGTTTTCTTGAGGCGCATATGTGATCGAAAATAGGCGTGTTTTGCGTTCTCTTCAAGTGTCCGTTTTGTAAATAAAAAGGTCAGATCCATCACATCAATTAAGAAGTGCAGTACAATAACAAGCATATGCAGTCTTTGGGTAAGTTTCCACAATGATAATTAAAGTTTAATAAATAAGAAAGTGTTTAATTTTTTATTTATTAGTGTATTTACTGTATATATCAATTAAAAAAACTGAATTGCAGTAAAACATTGTAAATTAATGTAAAATTCCGAGAACAAACTAAATATAAATATTAATTTTGTGGCAAACAATACAACTTGTAAATGTTTTAATACTACTATTAAGAAAATCTTATTAATATACATTTTCCTTAATTTATGTATGTTTTAATGAGAAATAAAGTACTTGTAAATTATGTAGAGAATAATATGCAGACTTTTCGTTGACTACAATCTGAAAATGCATATATTGCTTTCATTTGCTTTAAGTTCCATGCAAACGTTTTATATTTTTATATATTATATAGAATAAATATTGTACAATAATAATTCGCATAATCTGCTTCCACTAATATGGAAGAGGACAAAAAAATAAACTACACAAAAAAATAATTGACTATAATATCATTGTTGTGTAAGAAGTATTTTATTTATAGAATTTTACATGGAAACTAAATTTGAACCATAGCAAAATCAAAAATTTGGGTTGTTCGGAAACTAATTTCATATTCTAACGTAAACTTAAAAGATAATTTTAACATTGTATACAATATCGTTCATTCGATAACTTTTCAGTAAAAAAACTATTTTGTTTTCGATTTTTTTTGCAGAAATCTGAATAAACTAATAAATATTAAATATTCATAACCCATTTTAAAATTATAAGACTTTTATTGCCTTCTAAAATTATTTAAAAAAAATTAACATACGTTGATTATCTCTATGATCACTCTTATCGCACAGCATATGCTATTTTTAATTAACTTTTAATTTGGTCATAAATAACGGTTTACCTCAGGTTCCCATTATGATGTGGACCCTAAACACCATTTAAATATTATATTAAGATAGGGGGTTGTTTCCAACGTTTACTTAATAACAATATATATATATATTCTAAAATCCTAATTCATTTTATTAAGCTCCAGAAACATTTCGAAAGTCCTAAAGTGATCTTGGGTCATATATCACTTTAGATTCATTTCATAGTTATGTATTATGGAGACACCGTATGTTTTCCGAATACTAAATACTATATCATATATTCGTTGATAGTCCGAGCCTTTTTTTATGCGGTTTTGAAGTTATGCGGTTTTTATTTCAAGAAGCATTTTTGTAAATAACTACTTTAGGCCATTTTGACACGTTGAAATTCAAACTAACCAAACGTCGACAGTTTTAGCTGAAATAATTTCTTTAGCACATGAAATTGGTGGGGAAGGTTTTTGAAACAAATACCCAAAACGATTTAGACGAATTACTCGAGGATAATGTCATAAATTACAATTATATCATTGGTATAACTCTTGATACAGTTGAAGAACAAGAAAACGAAAATAAATCGGAAGAAGATGAAACTCCAGTCACACTTTCCAGTAAATTGGCAAACCATTTAATCGAAAAAGATGATAATTCTGAACGAGCATTCAAGTTTCAACGCGAGCTTCAGAATTGCATTTTTGAATATCAGGAATTGTACAAAAAATAGCAAAGCTATTATTATTAAACTTTTCGATGAATCACTGATTATATTGTCAAAGAGAAAAATCAACATGCGAAGTTGAGACTAATTTTACTTGTGAAATCTGACATGCTGACTATCTCTTCTGGTGATAAAAGTGATTTCGAACCAGTTCGCAAATTATGCCGAACATTCATATAGCGACGATAATTCTAAAGAAAAAAATGTGAAGAAAAATTAACTTTCATAAAAAATTTCTATATTTTTTTTGTAAATTTTTTTCGTAAATTTTTTTCGTATAAATTTAGAAGGAATATGTTAAGATTATATTTTTCTGAAATTTAATAAACTTGTCTATTATTGTTAACGTTTTTATAAAATTATGAATAAACATTTTAGAAAGAATATAGTAAGACTAATTTATTTTTCAGAAATGTAATAATCCCCTTTATATGCGATTTTCGGTATATTGTAACTCATTGATTTAGTTTTATGCGGTTTTAAAAAATTATGGAACGTATCCTTTATTTCTATACGTGTGTCTAGTCTTTTTTATGCGATTTATTATTATGCATTTTCCTGTAGAACGTATCTACCACATAAAAAAAGAACCAAGTGTATTTAAAAGGTATGCAAAAAAGGTATTAAAATAATAGAACAAAAATGAAAAGGGAACTCGGGTACATTTATCGAGAGCCGCAAATAATCCTTAAAAGAGCCGCATGTGGCTCGCGGGCCTGTACTATATAATCTGAGAAGTAAGTAATTTACAGTGTTGATCTGTTGGAGATGATTACGAAGTATGTTCTTATATATTTAAAGTGAGGACAACTTATTTTGGGGTAAAAACTAAGCAGTTCTTTGAACCCAGTTAAAACAATAATATTGGTGATAAATATTTAAATACTTTTATGGGCGTAATTACTAATGGTATCCTCTCTAAGAGTGCGTATCTTCGATAATAATATGTTGAAATATCGGCCACGACACCACCTCACTGAAATTTGTTCTGTCATGGAGTAAAAATTGAAACACCGAAAATACTGCTTTATTTGCTTTTAGTAAAAAGTACGTAGTGAGATTTGAGCGATGAAATTGTACCAAATACTTTCTGTTACCGGATGAAATTTTCCTAACAACTCAATATGATTTTTTTTTTATATCGAAATAATGATTATTGAAAAAAATACATAATGAATTCATGTTCATCAACAAAAATATGCGACGTATCAATTTTATAACTTCATATTATCCAGGCACAAATAAATGAGCTTCCGGTTTTGGCATTTGACCTCCTACCGAAACATACCCAAACAAAAAAAACAAATAAAGAGAAATTTCCCAGCTCCCTAAAGAAAATAAATCGTTATTTCGCGTGTTCCGCATTCTTTTCTCCCTCTCGAATGCACCACTTCTCTTTTGCTCGTTCAGTATTTCCATACTCTGACTTGCTCACATGCTTACACAACACACATCCGAACAAACAGCGCCCTTGAAACTCGTTGCCTATCCATATAATCGCAATAATTACACCGAAAAGGAAAACATAAAAAAAAAGCAAAAACAAATTTACGGCCGACTGGAACGCGAGTTTAATTGAACTTTTCCTGGGGAATTTATTATCGACACACTTCGTGACTCATTTGCATCATTAATTAATGCAAAAAGGGGTTGCGGCGGAGGTGGAAACTGCGGCGATTTCAGCGGTCCTGAAATTTATCGCATTGTCTTGTGCCAACTGAAACTTATCTCGATTTGATTCCAGTAAACTTTGTCCCAGGTATTCTCAGTTACGAGAACACTGAATTATACAAATTTACTGAACACACCAACGACAACTGTTTCCGCATCCTAAACTTTGAACAACTTTTCAATTATGTTAACAGCAGAAAAAGTTGGAAATTAATGTAATTCGTATATAAAGGATGCGGCAGTGAAATTGTAAATTCTGGAAACTATATTTCAATAAAAATAGCTTCTATTACTAAATTTTAATAAATTGATTAAAACCGTATATCATATTTAAAAAATGGATACTACATTTAATAATATTAAAACAGACAAAAACAAAAGATATTAATATAACAATGAAACTAATTTTAAAGCAAACTATTACAACTAGAGGGCTATTAATCGCAGTTTTTCCGTCCAAAAATTAAATATCAAGTTAGTACTAAGATAGTAAATATTTATTAAACTTAATAAATTATCACCATGTCAAAAATATTAAATTAAAATGATTGACAAGATACATTTTTAAACGATTGGTAAGAATGAAAATTAATAAAAGATAGAGAAAACTTAGTAGCTAAATTTATTTTGCCTATTCTAAATGAAATACTAAATACTTAAGTTAAAATGTTTAATACACATAAATCTAATGCCAAATGTGAGATATTTCATGAAGAGCAAAATGCAGACCATATGAATCTTTCATTTAAAAAATCATACTGGCGAAAAATAGCTCTCGGAAGGAAACGTCTTAGTATCAATAGTATTACGAACTTCAGTGTACAATTAAATTTTTGAAAAATGAAAACTATGGATATGTTACATAATGGGGGGCTTCATAATAATTTTAGAAAAACTTAGGGCTTAGGGCACAAGAAAGATTGGGAAACATTGCCTTATTTAAACTATTTAAAGTTGTAAACAAATCATCTACATCAAAGAAAATTGAGTATCTATAACATATATATAATATATTCTGTGTTTAGAATTGTAGTTTATTACTAACTAACATTTGCTGATGATACTGCAATTTTATCATCGGATGCAGACGCAGCACGTGCATCATATCACCTGCAATATTCTTTGAACTTAGTACAGGAATGGCTTCAAAAGTGGAGAATGAAGGTCAATGAATCAAAATTAGTGCATGTTACCTTCACCATGATAAAAGACTACTGCCCACCAGTGACTATCAACGGAAAAATTACACCGACAGCAAATAAAGTTAAATATCTGGGTATCTGAATAGAAGATTGAGCTGGAAAGATCACATCCAAGCAAAAAGAGAACAACTTGAAATTAATTTCAGGAAGGTGTACTGACTACTACGAGAAGACTCACAAATTTAGGGAAGTACAAGCAAATCTAATATTGCTATTGTAGAAAAATTCCAGTCGAAAAGTCTATGGTACATTACAAACAGGAGTATACACGAGGATCTTCAAATAGAAACATTGGAGGAAGCCATTATGAAATATAGTAGCAGATACCAAAATAGGCTAGAAAAACATCCAAATGACTTAGCTATCAATATTCTTGATAATAGCTTAACAATTAGCCGACAGAAGCGATGTAATTTACTAGATCTTCCAATAAGATTTAACATCTAACGAGCAATTAAGGGAAAACCGCGCTATCCAATATTAATTTATCATTTGTCAATCGTTAAACCATTTACTGAATGTTTTGTTATAAAATAGATTGTAAATAAAATCAGGCAAACAATAGAATTGTAGTTTATAATATTAATTTGATAATTTGACATTATATTTTGGCAGCATTATTATCATCTCAAAGACAATTCAAAAGAATTAAAAAGAGAATAGTATCATTCTATCTTATATAAAATGTATATGGGTATGTCTTTTTGCAAATATATTTAGAATCTATTCATTCAGATATTTAGTAAATTATCATGTCGTTACAGATATTTGTTTGGAACCTTTTCTCATTGACAAATAACCTCTTGAAAATTGTTATTTTTACGAATCAATGACCTCAGTCTAGATGCACTAAAAAATGCCCCGAAAGAGACTACAAAATCCTGTGTTAAAGCCGGCGACTCTAACCATACGTCTATGAATAGCCTTATATTATTTATTGATACCAAAGATCATTCATCTAAAAAAAATATATTCGTTATCATTGTACATGTACTTCATCCATAATTGACTCAGCAATGAAAGCTAGTCTATTAAAAAGTAATAAACAGAATTTAGTAAACCATCAACAAATATCATATAGAACTTATTAACATCGAACCATTATAATGTATATTGCATTTGATAAAAGAATCGTTACAATTAGCGTCCTATCAAGATGAACTATCCTATAATTTGAACATCCAATTTATCGTAATTTATTGATAAAGTCTCATTATATATCATCAAAAATTGAACAACAAAAACTATCAATTAAATAATTGTTAATTCTAATTATCGTAAGAGCTATCTTCAAAATATTAAAGATCCAAAGATGAAACAGTAAAGTCCAACATTCTTGTTCAAAGGATATTAAATATTAGAAACAAATTATATTCAGTTATAATTTACATCAACTATATATAAATGTATTATAATTAAATGAAAATCGTGTAGATTGAGAACGAATTCTATTAAAAGTCATTATCAACAAAAAAGAATCGCTACTGTTTTGTTATAACTCTATTGGTTCCCGTTTAGGTTATGCCTGTCAAAATTCAACTGTCTTACAGTTTGTAACACATAGTTTAACAAGAACAAAATCCAAATTACATCATCCATATCTTCATTTCATAAAACTATCATGTAAATAATTATAAAATGTATTTACTACAATAGCAACATGACCTCTTATAAAAAGAACTTTCAAAGATAAAAATGTAAAGGATAAATAATTCGTTATAAATTATTAAACATAAATTATATTTAGATTTCATTGAAAAGCCACTCAAAATGTTCCACTATCCTTCACTAAACTTCGAAGAAATAAAACCATTGCGTAAATACTATTTAATTTATGAACAGGAAGATCTATTCTTAACAGCCTATTGTAACCATTTTTTTTTAAATGTATTTAATTAATATTATTTTTTCTATTATTATAAATATAATTATTATTTCAATATTTTAATTAATTATAATAGTGTAAAGAAAAACAATAATTATTCTTCTTAAATATGATTCAAATTATGTTATTAGTTTAGTTTTATCAATTCTAAAAAATCATGGAATTACTTTGTTTCGTAGAAAAATACCATTAATTTGTTTTTCACTAATTCACACATGAAAATATAGATGCAAGGCAGATTTAAGCACTCATTAAGTTTCTCCTTGATTATAAAATAATTAATTTAATCATTATTTAAATATGTTACAACTTCCTTAGTTCCTCACATGATATGACCGTTTGAAAATCACTGTTAAAGTGCATTAAAAATAAACAATATATGAATCAAAGGTAAAGCTGAAACAGCATTATTAACGACGAGTACTCTCGAAAAAGCTTTTGGCAAGAGATTATGTTTTGGTGAATGGACTACGTATCATCAGAGATATTGTCAAAGAAACGTTGAGGCCGCAGCCACTTTTTCTCATAAGTGGCGAAACCAAAGGAATTTGCCACTTTCATGCATTGCTATAATTATCAACGGCGAGATATTTTTACGGATTTTTTTACTGCACTTCAGATATTTAAAGAAAAGATTGGACATTATAAAAAAAATAGTAAGAAACAAATCGACTGTCCTTGAAATTTCAAATACAATACAATAATAGAATACAGAAAATTATTTTAACTTAAAGATTCTATATTATGTTTTTGTAATTATTTTACACTAAATTACAGAGTATTTATCTTAATCACTGTTAGTTTACTTAGAAAAAAATTATGCATGATTATGTTTAGGGTTTATTTAAAAATGAACTTCTAAAATAAACATTTTCAACATATTTTCCTTTTTTTCCATATATGATATTTAAAAAACTGTGAATGAGCAAATTACGTTCTGGTGTTTTTTGCACTCAAAGATGAAAATATTTTCTATGATCGCAGAATCATGAAGTATTCAGAAATATGGCAAAATGTCATCAGACAAAATGGAAATATTTAATTGATTGAAAATCAGTATTGAACTAGTTTTATTTCACATTAGAAATATTTTTTGTACAAACTTTGTTATATGCGCAATTTCAATATCTTTAATTTTGATAAGTAGTTTTTTTTTTCATAATTATCATAATACATCTTTGCGTTGTTGTAAATTTATTGAATTATTAATTCTTAATAGACAAATAAATAGAAGTATATAATTCTAAATAAATACAACTACCGGCTATCTTTCCGCCCTATTATTATTATGAAATTTATTGTACAAACTAAATGAAAAAATACAATTTAAAGTAATGCAAATACACAGAAAAGAAAACACAATTATTGCCTTAGACCATTGAATTTGTCCTATATTGAATAATTTAATCACTGAAAATATTTCATTTAAAAGATAATTTAAACAAAAAAAAATCATCGAAATCTGAATTATTGATGAGCCCTTTATTTTTCTTGAAGTCAAAGTACGAATGAAGTATTCGATGTTAGACTTAGCACTATTTTTTGTAGTACATCTTTGAAATAGATCGAATTAAGATCTAGATAATGGTTACTGAATTACTTTAACTAAAAAATAAGATTTCAAACTAAAATGGGGTAAAAAACTGTGTGTTGGGGACAATAAACGAGGGCATTTACTATAAACACTTGAAAACTCCTTGAAAAAGAAAGGGACAAGGCGAGAAGATATTTTAAAGAGCTGCAATTTATTTGCGTGGGCTGCTGAATGTATTGATTCTGCAGAGGAGAATAATGTTAGCAGTCTGGAAACTTAATACTTTCGTCAAAACCTCGCAAAACAGAAAAAGTTTAGAAATATCTTAAGCATGTAGCATTTCAAAAGGTTGTAAATATTCGAGGGTAATGTAAATGCTGCGGATTACGGCGTTACGCAAGGTCACGGAAACTGCGCATAATATAAATTGTATGTAGCAAATGCAAACGGAGCGGGCAAAAATTGCAGCAGCCCTCTCTGAATTATGTAACGGCGCGCAAAGTTTATTGGGCACTAAATGCAGCGAAAGGGACCGAAGTTGTTTTATTAGGGTTCCTACTATAAAATTGCCGGCAGAGAAGTTGTCTGATGGAAAATGTATATTACTTTACACCACGAACGAACACTAAACATTCTATTATTATTTTCAGGACTATCCCTGCATACAAGAATCCGATTCGGGGCTGGTAACAGTAGGAGGTGATCTCTATTTGGATACATAATGGAGAGTTTGATTGGAGGAAGCCGCTGTTTGAGTATCATTATTATCAAAGATGGATTTAAGATGATTGACGGAAGATAATTGCAAGTGGAGTGTTTACTCGACAATAATACTCGTAAAGTGTGGTGCATGTGAGAGAGCGAGAGTGGTTAAGAGTTGTGACCTATAAGTGGTCATGTTTCATACGAGGGACATATCTACTATGATTATCCTAAATGACTCCGACGATGACAACAGTCTGGTCTTCTCCTTGGAATCGCTTACCCAAGCTGGCATCATACTCATAATGAGTCTTGCGATCGTCATCACCAATGTACTCATCATTGCTACGTTCGTGAATTTTAGAGGTAAATACAATCAACTCCGACGACGACATTTAAAATGCTTATATTTTTAGATGATTTTGTTTCAGGTCCATCCGAGGTAATCAATTGCTATTTGCTGTCTTTGTCAGTTGCGGACCTGCTGTGCGGCTTGTTTATAGTTCCTTTGTCCGTGTATCCGGCTTTAGTGCAAAATTGGGTATATGGCGATATCCTCTGTAGAGTAGTTGGATACCTAGAGGTGACCTTGTGGGCTGTAACCGTGTACACGTTTATGTGGATAAGCGTTGATCGTTACTTAGCTGCTAGGAAACCCTTGAGATATGAAACGATCCAAACGAAGACGAGATGCCAGTGCTGGATGGCTTTCACGTGGATTTCGGCGGCTATGATGTGCTGTCCACCGTTGCTGGGCTTCCAAAAACCATTATTCGATGCCGAGGCTTACATTTGCATGCTCGATTGGGGCAACATGGCTGCATATTCGGCAACCCTATCTATATTGATCCTAGGCCCCAGTCTGATTACCATCATATACACCTACACCTACATTTTTACAATGATGAAAAAACTGCGCAGCGGCGTCCCCATCCACGACAAGGAATATGCAACGGCCCTCTCCGAGAACCTCTCCAACCCTAGCCACATTATGTCTTTCGTTTTGGTGATTGCTTTCTGGGTTTCGTGGACTCCTTACATAGGCGTGAAAATCTACGAATACATAATGGGCGTCAAACTAACCCATCCTTTCTTGCACTTCGGCATCGTTTGGATCGGATTCCTCAACTCCTTTTGGAAGTCCATAATCATTGTCACCATGAGCCCGCAATTCAGGCTCGCATTGAGGATCTTCTGCATGACAATCTGCTGCCGCTACAAGGGCCGAATGCAGGCCGAACTCATAGGCATGGAAGCAGATGACTGACTACCCTTTACCAACGGCGGATGTCTTCCGTCTTTGCAATTTCCTATAACAGGACTCGCCGTCAGAGACTACGAGTACATCGTGGCCAAAATAAAGTACTGGTATCAACATTCAAGGACACCTTCCAACCAAAGCCAGTGAACGCAAATATAAAAATGACAATGCGCAAGCACTAGTGATAATATTTTTTGATTTTATCCGTCGCCAAAGCAAAGTTTAAGTCATCGTGCTTAAATTTTAGACTTGTACAGATTCATTCGTAAGTTAACTAAAGATTAAACAGTCAATTAAATTTTTAGAATAGTGAACAAAAGAAACAGAAGTTTTTCTTTGAAATTAGAAATCGCAAGCCAAATAAATTATATATTTTCATACAAAAAATAAATACTCATGAAAAAAAGGAAATTATATACCTTAAGGCACTACTCAAAAAAACGTAATTAAAACAAGACGTAACACCAAATAATCAAATATAGTTTCTGATCAATAGAAAACAAGTTATTAAGATGAAACAAAATGCAACGAAATAGTAACAAGAAAAAGAATATTATCCATTAATTTGAATGTGATGATTTTTATACGTGTACGACACACACATTGCATCTGAATAAGTTGCCTTATTTTATATTTAATAGTCACGTGTACTTGAATATCGAAAGTGAAGAAGGAATGACGTCTATTTAGTTTGTTATTGATACATGGATTGCTCAAAAGTGCACTCGAGTGGCAACGTTGTTAGGCAACTTATTAGGCAACGCGATAAAACAATCAAATTATTTGCAAATCTCATATTCAAATATTCGTTCGGTGACTCAAAATAAGGGTCGTAAAACATCTTTATTTTTTTATAGACCTTAGATGAAGTAGGAAGTACGTGTATTTATTACAGCAGTCTACACATTATAAAATATAAAGCAAAGGTTGTTGATAATTATTAAGGTAACGCAAAGTGAGCTAGTAATTAAGTACTTTTCAAAATAATACCATACCATATTTAAAAATAACGCAAATATCGTCGATATTTAATATTAATATAATAACTTGGATTTTCCTGTAATCAAATTTCAACTTTATACATAGATTGTTTTGAATTGTATCGACTACGAATACACTTTGCCTTAAATTCTATTAATATATTCCTATAATATTGTAATATCAAAAAAAAACATAATAAAAGCTGTTAATATAAAAATATCAGCATCGCAATAATATTTATAAAGATGAAATGATTATAAATATATAAATCTTTTATTCTTGTTAAGTTTTTCAATTAAAATCATTGCGTCGTCGGAGTAGTGAAGATACTAAAATCATTCCAATATAAAAAAAAGTTATTAGTCTATAGTTGTTGAATTATATTAGGACAATCTTCGAAAACTGTGCTTAAAGATAAGTTATAATTTTGTAGATGATATATGATTATAAACAACAGTTATAGCTTCTGAATTTTAATGCATGGTTACAATATATCCAAATAACTGATTATAAGAGGAAAACAATTAATAAAATATTTCTGAAAAATTAAAAATAATATATTTTTATAGTGTCTGTGAATAAATAATTAACATTATTACTCTTATCGTACTCTGAAATCGCCACTTTTTATAATAGTTAATAGAATGTGTGATACTAAATATTCAAGAAAATATATATATTGCAATTAATATGTGGATTCAATCCGGCGTATCCGACAAAACTATAATAGTTGTTACTTCACGTTACCAATTCATATCTAAAATAATTATATAACTATTGTGAGAAAACAACATAGAAACTGATGATTAATATCAATGACAAGTATTTCATTTACAATTTAAATAATTAGTTTATACCTATATATATATATCTATATAATTTATTATACGTTACAAATATTAGTATTATTTTGTATTTTTGTTACATGATAATTAATACCAAAAACGCGAGTATATTTATGCAGCCAGGTCGAAGTATTGTAATTATAAATTTTAATTTTCATTAATCCTGCTGAATCCTAGGTGCAGGCGGTGCATGTTTCCAAATGGCCTATATGTTCACCGGAGGAATAATAACATTTTGAGGCAAAACAAAGTTTTAATGCAGAGCGCAGATTACTCGTCATCTTTTCCGAAAAATGGAGAGACTCCAGCAACACATCTCAAAGCAAAGCAAGCACAAAGTACTCCAATCAAAATAGAAAACTAATATGTTCAACAATTTCTTTGAGATGTGGCGCTGAGAAATGAACAAACGAGAGCTTTCATGCAAAAAGAAATCTTATTCATATTTTAATATGTGTACGTAAACTTTGTTTACGCAATGTAGAGTTGACTTTATTAACGAAAAAAAAATACTTATATCATTTAGTCAAGTCAAATGATATGACTTTTTAAATCTCGTTGTAAATAAAAGGTAGTTTTTAACATTTCTTAAAAAAAATATATGCTGCAAAATGGCCAAAAAAATGTTGTTACAAAATCTTACTGCTTTAAAAGAAGCAAAAACTTAATTAGGCATGTTTATACTGTAGCTAGAATTTAAAAAAAAGAATATGAATTAAGATATGGAACATTTGTTACGCTCACAACAGTCTAATTTTATATGTAGTAAGCTAGTTTTTTACAATAGTTTATAAATATATAGAAATATACAATAAATATTTAAATGGTGTTCACAATGTTGTGTAGCTTAATTATTATTTGAATAAAGATTAATAAAACAAGAACCTATCCCAACAATTTTATTTAAGTTTTAAATTTATTAATGGATCTAACTGCTGTATTGCCAATAAAACAACCTTAATATTAACTTTCACTTTAACAGCTAATTCAGAGTAGTGTGTAATCTTCTTCTCAATCACACGAATCCTAATGTTTGCATATTTTGTTGCCTCGTCAAGGTCCATTTGCAGCAAGCAATTGCAGCCTATATCAACATAGACCTTATTAAAATCTTCAATAGTTGCACGAGCAAACATTTCACACTCTTCCATCTCCACTATTCTATTGTAAACATTTAAATCAAACTTGACATTGTCCCTGTAACTGGGCAATATTTTACTTGTAAAGTTCTTCAGTTGTATCCATTTCTCCAACTCATTTGCAGTTGCATTCAGTTTCTCCTCAATTTCTTTCAAATCCACTTTCAGTGTGTTTTCCAAGAAATGTTGATATTCCTCAAGTTTCTTCTTCACCTCTTCACTCATCTAAATTGCAATAAAATTAGGTTAAGCTCTTATAATTGTTATTCTTAATATTTACCTTAAATATTAGAATATACGATTATTCCTATGTTATTGTTAACTTTGTTTGGTTATAAGAAAATATGCCGTGTTGCCTACATGACAAACAGTCTGAAGCAACCAATTATGCAATAATTGTAATACTTATTAGATAATTAAATAAATAGTAATGTGGCTATCTGAAGATATGTTTTCGCTTAGATTAATTTAAAAAAATCTGTTTTCATGTTTATGTAACATGAAGATTTTTTCTACTATCTATGCAACCAGAATGACGAAGTTGTGCGTGACATTTCTCAGGTGCTACGTTGTCGTTTCTAAGGAAAACAGCGAATAATCATCAACGATCGTCAACTACGTAGAAGGAAATCGACAACGTTGTGGCAGATTCAGTGCACTCACCTCCAAATCTTGTCATTTTCGTCTGACAGTTCTCGAACAATTTCACAACAATGTTGTGATGTCGTATATAAATCGTGCATAATGTGAAATAAGTTAACAACTTGACAAAAAAGTAAGTTCAAAGTTTTCTTATAAGTCGTCCATTTACAATTGTATTTGTATTGGAGTTTTCACTTGCAAATTGAAAAAATATGTGTCCAGGTGGCACAGACAGCAGTCATCACCTGATTTTGACAACTCAATTTAAATATCATCATCACTTTTCTTATCCATATTCTGTTAAATCGTTCTTTTGTAAATGAGGAACATAAATAGATTACTCCATTAAATGGGGTGAAAGGTCAATAAGATCAACAATTTTAAACTTTCCATTATTACCACATCTCATGTAATCGTTCTACAATACTTCATTGTGATTTACAGAATGCCAATTCAGGCTCCTCAGTGGACTGAATTCTTGTCATGTCCAGTTTGCTGCAATGAGTTCGACATTGCACTCAGAGGCCCTATCAGTTTGGGATGTGGCCACACAATATGCAAAGCATGCCTATCAAATTTACATAGAAAGCAGTGTCCCTTTGATCAGACTATTATAAGTATTGATATTGAGAGTCTGCCAGTAAATACAGCACTCCTGCAATTAGTAAGCAGTTCCAATAAGATTGATAATGATGAAGTACTGGATTCTAAAATTGTATCCCGGGAAAATGCTGCCTTATATATGTCATCGAAAAAGTGTGTGGAAGAGTTGGCGATGTATTTAAAACCATTTTCTAATGGTAACATATGTGGGAGTGCTGCTCTTCTAACTAGGCCAATGCAAAGGAAATTAGTCACTTTAATCAATTGCCAATTGGTTGAAGATGAGGGAAGAACCAGAGCCATGAGGGCAGCAAGATCATTAGGGGAAAGGACAGTTACTGAATTAATATTGCAGCATCAGAACCCACAGCAGCTTTCTGCAAACTTATGGGCTGCAGTTAGGGCCAGAGGATGCCAGTTTCTTGGGCCAGGTAATTATAATTTAATATTATATTTTTTTATTGACATATAATACTAATATTAAATATGTTTTAGCTATGCAAGAAGATGTTTTAAAGCTAGTTTTATTAGCTTTGGAGGATGGATCGGCTCTTTCAAGGAAGGTTTTGGTTATGTTTGTTGTTCAAAGATTGGAACCTCATTTTGCACAGGCTTCAAAAACTAGCATAGGACATGTTGTGCAATTGTTATACAGAGCATCATGCTTCAAGGTAACGACATTGTTTATTCAGTAGCTAAAAGAAAAGTAAATTAGGCTTGGTTTGTTATATCTATACTCGAGCATATGGCAAACTACATATAAACTTATGGTTTAATTATCACAAATTGTGGGACAGGAAATTGTTATTTTTTTAGATTGTTCCTCGATATACTGCGATAGGGAAACCCGTTGTTTTTATGTATTTCTATACTTGATAAGAGTCCATAAATGTTGATAAATTGTAATCTATAATGTAATTTTATAAATTTCAGGTTTCAAAGCGCGATGGTGATTCATCTTTAATGCAATTGAAAGAGGAATTTAGAACATATGAGGCTCTGAGGCGCGAACATGATGCGCAAATTGTACAGATCGCAACAGAGGCCGGTTTAAGAATTGCACCTGACCAGTGGTCAGCGCTGCTTTATGGTGACACTGCGCACAAGTCACACATGCAGAGCATCATTGATAAATTGCAAACTCCACAATCTTTTGCACAATCGGTTCAAGAGTTAGTAATCGCGTTGCAGAGAACTGGTGATCCTGGGAAATTATCTGTTCTAAGACCGCATTTGGAATTATTAGCTAAAATAGATTCCAGTTCAGGTATAATGATTGTTTATGGAAAATTTGGAAATTGTAATTAAATCAAATATCGTTTTCAGAATCGACTACACCATCATGGCAAGATTGCAGTGAATCACTGGATGCTGTTAAAAAGGTAGTAGCTGGTTTAGTGGAATTCATTCATCAGCATGGAAGCAGAAAGGTTCAAGATCCAGTGCTCACGCAACACTCCAAATATAAGATCAGCATGTGCCGAGACTTATCGCTCAGAGGCATCTGTCCGAGGAGCACTAACTGCACGTTCGCCCACTCTCACGAAGAACTGGAAAAGTATAATTTTGGATATTTAAATATTTCAGCTGAGATTTTTTAACTAACGATATATTTGTTTAAGGTATAGAGCGAAAAATAGGAAAGCGAGTTTGAGAAACAAAGAACACGGTTTGGACAAACAATCTCCAACAGACGGTGTTTATCAATTTGATGATTATTATCCATTTGCAGCGAGTAATCAGACTGTGAATTTACCGGCAGTCGTTTCAATCCCGAGAGTAACTTACGACGTGCCATTTTCGAACCCGAACTTCCCAACAAATGGACCGTATCCAGCTCCACAAACCATTTATACACCAACCACGAACTATCCACCGGAAGCCTACCCTGCAGCTCCAGCTCACAACAACACGATGGTCTTGGCCAACGGGGGCCAATACTACACACAGACAGATTTTGAAGGTGGTCCACCCACTACAAATCAAAACATAGAGATGCCTAAGCACGGCTTTTTGAACTGGGAGCAAATGGTAAATCGATTGGATTTACTTTTATCTCTTCCACGCATCTTAACATTGTTTCTGCGTTTTCAGATGAACAAAGCTCCACAGATAACCAATAATCAGCCGAAAGTGCGCGAAATGATGACTATGAAAAAATTGGCTGACTTAAAACAAAGAAAACAGGAAGTGATCTCGCAATTGGAGAAGGTAGTTGGGAAGAATAAGGCCACGGCGATCTCCAATTCGGCTTCGAATTTCGCCCGGCAAGAATCAGCTCATGATCTGGACAGCCCCACGTCCCCGTATAGCTTCTTCACTAGCATCAACCCAGGTCCGACTTTCGTACGCTCAGATTCCATCCTTGCAGATGACGACTATGTACCCTATGATGCTCCATGCGTTAGCAAGTATGGACCAATATCGCGAATGCACAAAGACAACGTCAGTATGAACCAAAGTGTCCAAGTTCCAGCATCTTTTCGAGATGGTTCGATGGTAATATTTTTAGTAGATAAATATTCAGGACCAGAATTTCATGATTTTATTCGGTTTGTAGGGAAGAAGACCTGTTTCAACTGCTAGTCCAGTTACGCCATTTTTCTTCAATCATCAACAAGCTGCAATAACTGGTCATCATCATCCGTTAATGGGCGCACCACCAACAAGCATGGGAGATGGTTATATTACCATCGGTAAGCGTAAGTTATATTTAATGTTTTATAGTTTAATGCAATCCACTGAAACTATTAAGTTGTATAATTTACAAATTCAAACGATTCGCACCAAAATCAAATCATTATCTAAAATGCAACAAGCGTTTTAAGTAGTATCAAAAAGAAGTATTTTTTAACACTAAAAAAACAATAAGTATTTAACATTATAAGAAAAAAAAAATCGAAATAATTAAATGGCTAATAGATATACATTTATCATGAATAACACTTATACTTTTATTTGAATATGAACGTAAGCTTCAGTATAATAATGTACATGTGAACAATCCAATTAATTACATCATTGAAAATGAATATTAAAATATGTAAACAAAAAATACATTGAAAACAGCAATTTTATAATGTTTATTTTAATAACGATATTGTTTATTATTGAGTATAGTCATTTGAGTAAGCATATAAAGGACATACTTTATATATACAGTAATATTTTTTGGGTATTTAAACAAAATAAATTATTTCAGGTTCCCAACAATTATTTTTTAGAAGTATGCAAGATCCTTCTAAAGAATTGATGGCTGAATCGCAGCGGGTAAAATTGCAATTAAAAAATTTGGAAAAGCAATTGAACGATTTGAAATTGGCCACGCAGGGAGTAACGCCGCAAAACGAAGGAGATATATTGACTCAGGAATTACAAATAATTGAACAGGGAATTCAAGAGCGACAGAAAGAGGCCTGCTTGGTGAGTATTCTATGTTCATCTTACGTTACGTAATCATTTATAATTCGTTTGTCCTTTTGCCAATGTAGAATCGCATCGTTTCCACGTTAAATCAGAACTACCAAGACGATGCTACATATGAGGAGGGTATCGCAAACGACATGAAAGAATTGGAGCTGATGTGGGACGAGGAGCTCGACAAGCAGGAGAAGAGGTGGAGCAGTGAGGAGGATAAATAATAAACCCAATGGGTTCAAACCTTCCTTTATACTACAATATTTGGGGTAGGAAACGAAGCATCCGTGGTGAGCAATGATGCGCCCCATTACATATGCTTATGTAGTATAATTTAAAATCGATCATTTTATTTTGACTATGGTGCTATAAATTACATTTTGCAAGTGTGCAGTGAATTGAATCAATTGGAATTTCGGACGGCACACGGCAGACGGTATGAGATTTTTTTAATTGAAATTGATAGGGAAGGAAGGAAATTAATGCAAACTATTTATATACATGTATTTGGATTGAAGAAAATATGGTAAAGTTTATTGATTGATGATTACTTCCAGTTTTATTGGAACCCTGGACGCAAATGTTGTACATCGTAACTGTCCAGGTCTTGTTTTTTTAAATATTTAAAACAAATATATAATAATATAATTAATTATATTGTGGGGGCAGAGCTTGCACATTTGTCTGCCTGTCTGTAACATAATCATACTGTGTGTGATTGGTATATCAATGTTATCAGTTGATCGAACTCGAAGATTCCTGTTGCTTATAAGAAAACTGGTCAATTTAAATTCACTTACCATCATTTCAAATAACATTTTCTATTTTCCGGATTGAAGGCAGCCAGGTTTTCTTATAACTGGAGGTACCTTTGAACTATGGTAAGCATTTGTTTGAAAATGCATGTTTTGTTTATTTTATTACTAGATATTTTGCTTAATCCGATATATCTAAAAAAGAAAATATATATATATTTATTTTTTATTATATTTATTCTTAGTCGGTTGTTTCTGTTTGTTTTAAAAAAAAGATCACTACTAGGATTAATCATTATTTAATCTAATTGCGTAATAACCGATGAGTATCATAGATATTTCTATATTAAAAATATTATGTGTATTTAAAACAATGGACGAGAGCAGTCCATGTGTAATGCGTAAAAATAATTTTATATTTAATATTAATTGATTAATTCACGAGATAAAAATCTAAAAGATTTATAAATATTATATTAATCGTATACGAAAGTATATTTCTTATATTCATTTAAAAACGAAGAAGGAGAATAGAAATTATCTAAGTGAAAAGAAAAGGATGTTACACAATAGGAGGAGGTATATATATTTTTGTTATATATATTATCCAAGAAAAGTATTTAATTTTGTTATGGCTGAATAATCTTGGGCTAAAGAGAAGTTGAAAAGAAAGAAATTATATATTATATATATACACAAAAGCGAAAAAGCAAAAGAGATTTCTATTTTCTATGAATTTAGGTAAAATAATAACTGGCGTTGTGATTTTCGCGGCGGGAAATTGCATTGCATCCGTCGATTGAAATGAGTACAGAACAAATGAATTGAATACAAAGAGAAATGCAGATTTGATTCGGCAGAAATTATTATTTTTTCACACACTTAGAGAGTAGACACTAACTAGTTCGAGTTAGTCTTACCGCTAATTGCTTAGTGCGATTCGTAACCGTGAAAAAGTTTATTTTCCATCTAAATTTCTTTTACTTTGAAACTACGAATGGCGGCTTAGTTGAAATTATCGTTTTACAATTATATTTGTTCTTTAAAAAGCAAAATGAATGTGCGTGCTGTAAGCGAAGAATATATATTATATACATATATTTATATATATACAGTGGTACCTCGATATATGAGTGTTTTGAGATACGAGCCGCCGAGCGAGCTATATTTTACTTTGAGATGAGAGCAAGATTTGAGATACGAGGAATCGCGTACTACACCGCTGCACACGACCCCAACATTGACGTGTGAAAATTTCTTTGAAATACGAGCAATTTGACATACGAGCAAGATTACGGAACAAATTAAACTCGTATGTCGAGGTACCACTGTATTATATGAACATATATTATATATTCTTCATTCCATGGAGGAAAAATAATTTGCTTCTTTTATCGTTTTCATATAATATGTACTGTTCTCATAGAACGTGCTTCCATGGAAATTATAGAAAATTTCTGATCAATAGAGTTTTGCTTCTCTTATGTTACATACAGGATGATTTATTTTATGGGCCGTTCATTTTTAGTTTGAATGACTCAGGAAAGAACCAGAATTATGCTCATTATCAGTTGACAGCACATCCTGTATAACTCATGTTCCTGCCTTTTTTAAAATTTCTCACCAAATATGTTTGTTCGATTTTTATCTGTTGTTGCTTTATTGATATAGTCAAAAAACATTTAAAAAAAAGAAGTTTTGTTGACGTTTGAATTGCGTGCAATTTAGTGTCCTCCAGCTTCGTTCCGCTGTCATTTATATAATTTAATTTGAGATTTACAGAACGTACTTTAGTTTTCTCGCCGATCCCGGCGTTTGAATACATTTTACGGACAGCATATTTAATGACAATAATTTTTCTAGAAAAAGAGAATAATAATATATAGTTTATATAATCAAAATATTGTACCTAAAATCTTGCGATGCAAACTAATTGTTTCCAAAGGAAAACACAAGAAGAGAATCTTAAATTATATTGTATAAACTCGCTAATTCCTGTTTTATTTTATATACTTTTTTTTGTTGTATTAGTAAAATTGGTTGTCTTTAAGAACAAAATAATTTATCAATGCTTATATATATAAATACAAATATAACAACCTCCTATCATTTTTTGTTTGTTTTATAATTGTGACGTACTGTTTTGTAATTTGTTCTGTTGGGAAGGAGGCATGGTGATTGCAATATTAGCTGTAGGCTGTGTACTTTTTATTTTTTATCAAAGTGAAACTATTTTTATTGATATATTATTATTGTAAAGCCGATTTTAGTCATGAATTTTTTACTTAAATGATTGCTGTTCGTTTATATTACGAATTTGTTTTGTTATCATTTTTTTTCTTTCTTTTTATACATATATATTGAATATTAGAGATGGTCATGTTGCACATGTATTAATAAAATATAATATATCTTACTGATTACATTAATCACAATTTGTATATTTGGGTGGAAGTATATGAATTACATTGATATAATAATATATATTGTACTGCTATTGTTCTTATCAAGTTTTTTTCTTCACGTGTCCTTTATTTTAACATGTTTATCCTAAAATATAATCCAATAACGTTTCTAAACCTTTGGGTCGAATAATGAAAAGCCAATGGATAACTCCGGGTACTGCATGCTTGTTTGAGGGGGGAGTGGTTTTAGTGCGTAGAAATCGCACAGTACCACCGTTCCTGCTCCAGCCGTGGTCCCTTTTGAAGGTTTCCACTCCTCCGAAAAAAAAAGGTCGAATAATGAATGACAACCTTGCATTAAGGTTTTGGGGCACAACTAAATAGTTGTCTCTGCATCCCAAAAATGGTGCTAATGTGAAAGTAGCCGAGTTAAAATCTTTAAAAAAGCTGACCCGGGTTTTCTGACTTTGACCAGATATGCAGAGAATATGGTATTCTTTCGATCCGGCCATCTATGGACACCGTCATTCATTGTTTGCTGCATCGAACTTTAACAACCTTCCAGTATTTTCGCATTAGTTCTTTTTGTCGGTTGGAAGCTTGGGAAAGGCAAGAACCTGGAAACATTGGTGTGCTGTTATTTTTTGCTTAAGAGTGCACGTTTCCAGACATCGTTCCCAGTAATTCCCACTTCTTGCAAATTCTTGTTCACTTCAGTGAACCAAAAAGGGAAATGCTGGCATGATCCCGATGTACAGTACGCATAGGGACCGCGAAAGTGGGGTCTATCGATCTATTTCTCTTTAATGAGTTTTTAGCTTTTGGTTCCTTGGTTTTCTATTCGACAAAGTAGGTGAAAATTCTATTTGACTACGGTATTATTATATAAAAAATGAATGTTTTGAAAATAAATGTTGCTTTTGAGACGGTGTAGTAATCCACAACAAATTGAATTAAACTTTCACGAGCTAGAAATGAAACTAGAATGTTTTCAAAGGCTGTAGTAGGTAATAAGTCTACAACATTATGAATTTGTTGTGATACAAATATCATTATACAATGCATAAGATAGTTTCCCAAACTACTTTTCACGGAAATTTAATTGGTGTTCCGTGGAAGCCTGGAATGAAATTATTAATATAAAGAATTAATTTTTACATTAAAAAAAATATTGATAATATGTTAATACCTACCATACAAAATACATAAGGTGTTCCATGGAAATGTTAGGATTTACAAAGTGTAAAGAAAACCTAGTACAATTATCCCACAGCCTAGCGACTTATTTGATAAATGTGAATACGACTTCTCTCATTTACAGTTATATAATACTGCTATTCTTGTTCACATTCACTTCCATTATTTAAACATCTCTAAGCCTATCCTAATTACATACCCTTAAGCAGCGTTTCTCAACACTTCTCCACCGAAACGTCATTATATACGGGCCATTCTTCGAGAATCAAGAAACATTAAATCATCAGTAAACGTGACAATGCTCTTAGTTCGTCGCCCGCGGACCATTCAGAATGTTTTATTTGCCGTCAATATATAAAAATTGCAATAGGTTTCTTGAAAAAAAAATTGAAAAGGTTCCAAAGGCTGTAAAAATTTGAAGACATCCTTTACTACATTATTATTATTTACAAGCAGTACCGGATTTAGGTAATAGCACCATTTTTTTTAATGCACTTATCTATATATTAGGAACTTAACCATATGAATGTGAAAACAAGTGTCTTGTTGAAGACGCTTCTCGCTCACTCACGCTAAAACAGAACAAGTACAAAATACTGTACAGGAAAAAGCTGAAGATGAAAGCTTATTTTACGGAAAAAAGCCTATAAAATTATACTACGGTCAATAATTAGAATGATTAACCATCACCAACGAATGTTCTTTCAATTCATGTTCTGTTGTAACATTTTTTAGTCATCTGGACGACATATTTTGTTTGAAGCGTGTGAGGTTCTAGGAACGGGCAACCACTGTATTTTAGATTTACAAAATCACAAGTAAGACTATCCAGTCTAAAGTTGTTTTCCATATAAAATAATTTATGCGAAGATTTCCTTTTTAGTGAATTCGTAGAAACATTTTCTTAAATTAAATTGTTTTTCTTTCATGTCACTATTAATGCGTTCATATTATTACAAAATGTTATTTTTTAGATTTGAATAAATATTGTATGTTTCTTTCTTGTATTAAAAATTAAAGATTTTATTCTTCTTCTTTCGATCCGGCCTGTTACGAATCACATCATTTCAACTGTTTCTTGCTGCATCGAGCTTTAACATCCTCCCAGTACTTACGCATTAGTTCTAGATGCTGTTGTTTCCGTCCTTCAGTCAACTTCTTGCCTGTTGAAAGCTTAGGCAAAGCAAGAACCTGGAAACATTGGTGTGTTGTAAATTTTTGCTTAAGGGAGCACGTTTCCAGATATCGCTCCCTATAATTCCCACTTCTTTCAAACCTTGTCCACCTCAGTGAACCAAGCTCCTTTGGTTTTCTTTTTGAAAAAGTAGATGAAAATCCTATTTGTTGGGTTCATTCTTTTTATGTGGCAGTAAAAGCAAATTATCCATTACCTCATGGTGTCAGTTATTGTTTCCACATGGTTGTAAACTTCCTGTTTGTACCGTTTTCTATATTCCCCATTTTCTGTTTCTGCACCCAAGATGTTTCTTAGAATTGTTCTTTCTTTCATTTTCTCTATTAGTCCCTTTCGATGTATAGCAAAGCATTCTGCAGCATACAAGACCTCTGGGCGGATGACTGGTAGGGTCTAAACTTGGCATTTGTAGATATGGACTTCTTATTGAAAGTGGCTTTTGTTAGATTATATGCTATTTCCTGATTCGTGACTGAAAAGATGCCTTCTCGGAGAGATTGGAGTTTATCCACTCAACTATATATTTTATTATTTATTCGTGCTCGGGGCCTCAAAATCCAAAAAAAGGCGATGGGCACCGTAATGAAAAACGAGCATAAAATAATTTAAAAATGTATACTTACTTAAATAAAAGCTCACTCGCAATCATGAATATACCTTGTTTTTTTTTTGTCTAATAACGCCAAACGTTCTTCGCTAACAAATAAAGTCATGCGTTATATAATAAAATTGGTATTTTATTGTAATTAAAATTAACCAATAACTTGGGCGGAAAAATCCTTTGCAAAAGTTTTTTTTTCATTATTATTGCATATGTTATCTGTTTGTGACTGTTACAATAATAAATAGATACGCCATACATGTTTTTTTTTTCAATGTACACTGCACAAATATTAACAATAATTTGTTAGTTTTGATCAAATATCATTGGTATGACACCAGGCAGTTTTACCTACTGTTAACATTAGGAAATGTAGTGCAGGAAAATATATAATAAACTTGATGTGGAAAATAATGAGTTAAATTTATTGGTTTTGCACTGATTTGATTATTTCATAAAATAATAATACAAATATATATTTGTATCATAATGCATTTAAATCTACTAAATGGCTCTACATTGATTGTCGAAATAATTGTAAAATGTCTAATTTTCTGAAGATTTATTTCATAATCTTGAAACCGTATCTGCAATCAAATTGAAACCTCTCCTATTGGCACATTCATTCTTTTTATATAATTATCGACTATTCGAGATTCCCTAGGTCGATAATATATTTCATTATAATGCTAAGTAACAATAGGCAGTAGATTTTAAATGTATACTAAAAAAAAGGTGATCCTAAAGACTTCATTATATCTAAGCTAAATCTCAGGTCTTGTTAATTGAAGAGAGAGCATCACAAAACTTTATACAATTTACATTTTGATTTTAAAATAAAACTATTGCTCCATGCAACTTCATATTACGTATTCTACTATAAATACTGTAAGATCCAAAATAATAATAATAAAAACAAGATCAATACTACTAAAGTATTAGCAAATTTATTAGTATTTAGTTTATTTAGTATTTCGTACAGTCTGTTTATCCCCTATCATAGAAAAATCCTGTACAAAAGTGCAGCTGCAATTATACAATTTTATATATACCTTCGAACTAAATAAATAATAGAAATAAAATACCTTCGAATTTATATACAAAACTTATAATGTCGAAATGAGTACGCCGTTTTATGTCTAAAAGTTATTTTAGAATTTGCCTCTATGTTTCTTTTTATATAAAAAATCCGAATGGCACGAAAACTAATTGGAAAAAATGGTCCACAGTTATGTTACATCGTATTTTTTCTTCTTACTTTAAAAATAAAAATGTAATCTAAATGTTATGGACACTCAATGGCTTGTTATTTTGTTGTATCGTCCAATTCAGTTCGCATACAAATAGTAGGGAGTATATCGTTGTAACATTTTTCTGTTTCTTATATAATAATAATATATACTGTATAATATTGATACAACACCCATACAAATAAATACAAAATATTATATAACTTAGAAATGTAAAAAAAGACTATATATTTGGTTTGAAAGAAAAAAAAATTACAGAAGTCAGTCAAATACGTTGGTGATATTTTTATGTACATGTTTTAGAAACAAAGTCTAGCCACTCACGAAAGGACAAAAGTTACAATAAATAAGAAAGAAAAACTGCGTTGATATTTGCGCGATCAATACAAATATATACAGACGTATATTCATATTGCGTCTAGCTAAAAATAATGTTTCTTTGGATTATACAAAATAGTGTTGTTTTTTTTTCTCATCGGAAACCTGTCTTATGGTTTTTATTTTGTTTAAAAAAAATATTTAAGAAAATACATCCACGTTTCACACACCACCCAAACATAGTAAATATATTACAAGACTAGCATGAAAAAATTGTCTGAAACTAAAAGATAATTAAAAATATGAAACCCGTTAGGAACGAACGAAAATTCGTTTTGGGTTTTTTTTTTGTTTAAAAAAAAAGAACATAAAATGGGAAATAAAGAGTCATCGCCACAAAATAATTTACGAATTGAGCAATATATATATATGCACACATATACATACATGTATATATATATGTATATATATAAGTATATATATATATGAATATATATATACATAAACACAATCTAATGATATCACAGTTCAATGAATATTTTTTCATTTTTTTTTTCATTAGATTAAATAAAAAAAATCAAACAGTATTGTAAAACCAAATTTATGAAAAATATCAATGCTTGCAGGATAGTTAACCCTTGCTAATATTTTCATTTCTTTTTTTAAATACAGGCTACCGTTTAATGGTATACAAAGCAAATAAAATGCCGATTTGATTACTTCACAATCATCCACAAATTGCATCGTATGTCAATTGTACAATGCAACAATCCCATAAACTCTCTCCGTATGCTAAATATAAATGTATAATAATAGTGCAATATGTATCAACTTTTAATTTGTTTATATATAATTCAAAATAAAAGATGATTATATTATTTCTATATTAATTTCTCGGAGTTCCTACGTTTATGGTACACAAACAAGTAGAAACAAAAAAAAGGAGTATATAAAACCGTTCAGGGGATTACAATGCAAACTGAACAAAAGAGCTTATCGATTGAGAACGTTAACAACGTCTTTGATAGTATTGTTGACTTCGTTGATACACTTGGAGTTGTCGGAAGTGTTTTTGGATCCGGCCGTACGCAACTGTTGCGCTTGAGTTTCTAGTCTAGTAAGGAGCTCGCGAAACTGAAACTTGGTGTGCGCAGGAACTACATTGTCGGCATGGTCCATACAGAATCTATGCAAAAATTCGATTTTGTCCGAAAGTTGATGCCAAGTAGTCGTTGGGACCGTCGAATTCAATTTAATACTGTTCAAGCTGGACTCGAGCTCTTGAGAAATCTCCAAGATATTCTCTTTGCTGGACTTGTTCTCGTTGCTCGGCAGTTTTTGATCGCCTTCGCTAGATTTGCACTCCAAACTGATGGGTTTCATAGATATCGGAGGTTTGTTCGGGCCTCCGCCAGTATTGGAGATTGGCGTGGCGTAAATGGCAGAGGAAGCGCATCGATTGGGAACTGTTGGTTTTACTGCTTTCATTGAAGGTTTCGTTGGTATTACCGGTTTCTCATCTGTAGGCACTGGAGGCCAGCCACGTCTCTCGACTTTCACTCTCATAGACTCCTCCGACAAATCGCTCGGTGAAATTTCAACGCCATCTTCGTTCTTGTTATTCTTCAAAATAAGTTTTGGACTCAACTGCATATTGGTTTCGGAATTTTCCTTGGGCTCCCACAATTTCTTTAAACTGTTTATGCTGCCCGTACTCTTACGCTTATCGTCGCCCTCCTCAATTTTTAGATTCGCACTGTCTGAACTTCCTTCATCTCCTTCGATCACATTCTTATTTTGTTCTTGTTTGTCGTCATCTTCGAGCTTCTTGTCATTGCCATTATCAACTTTTCGCAACCGCGACTTGAAATCAATTATTATTCCAGAGTCTATCGAATCATTTTTATCTTTGGGTACGGGTTTCTTGTTGCATTCTACTTTTTTAAGCTGAGGCACAAACGTACCGTTGCTTTCTGGCTGAGGCTTCGCAGTAAATTTCTTGTCGAGGTGAAGCTGCTCCGATAACTCAGATACCAGCTGATTTAAAGGATCATGATTAATGCTACTCACAGCCAAAATAGTATCAGGAGATTCCTTCGGATTTTTCGTTTTTTGGTCAGCTCTCTCCTTAATCTCTGTCACTAACTTCAGTTCCATTTCTTTCTTAACTATGCTCTTCAGCAGTTTAGTTTTATTGTCTTGAGAATCATCTTCAATAGTTTCTTCTACTTAAAATATAAATTGTCAACTTTTATTTATTATTACAATATAAATTACACTCACCAATTTCAGCAAATGGTGGTGGCGGTAAATCTAAGGGAGAACCCACAGTGGGGACATCAGAATCTATACTCATTGGGCTTTTGCCTTCGATGCTAGGACTAGTTAGGCTGAGGCTGGTTCTTTGGGGGCTCCTTTCTTTATTTTCTTCTCTATTTATACTGCTGCAACTGTCAGAGGAAGGCTCGCGTTTTCTTAAACTCACTCCAAATCTACAAAAATTGAATTATTTTCAACATCAAGTTTAATTTATAAATAGTAACCTGGAGCTTGCTTCTTCAACTGATGGCTGCAGATTGCTAACATCATTATTGTCGTCCGTCTCATTATCCAATTTTTTTGTTGTCAATGGAGATATGGTAATACGCTTCTTTTTCACTTCAAACGATGATGACATTATTGTTAATCCGTCCACAGAATCGACAGGTCCGTCGAATTCTTCTGGAGGTGGAGGTAGGTCTGTCGGTGGTGGTGGAAACTCTAAATCAGCCAATGTTGGTTGAATCGATCTTGAAGGACTTCCACCTCGAAAACTACTTTGATTTTGAGCAACCTAGGATAAAAAAATATTTATAGAAATTAAATAAAAACAATAATAGAAATTTGTCTTACCTTAAACGTTCTTAAGCTTGCTCCTAAATCAGTCGTATTATTTCTACCGATATTTCTATTCCTATTAAATTTAGAAGCTGTAGGGCTGCTAGGAGGGTGAGGAAGTATGCACGACGTAGTTACGCCGCTAGAAGAATTGCTGCGGATCATTTGGGGCTGAGTTCTAATATTAGTTCTCGGTGACAACGATCGCTGTGAACTTTCTTTGTGTTCATTTCCTTGTTGATCTTGATTGTTCAGCACACCACATTGCCTCATTGATTCGAAATAGGCCCCAATCTTAGCGCCTTTGGGAATAGTTCCGTATCTATTGATTACTTGCCTTACATTTTTCACTTCCAACGCTCCGACCTGTATCTACACATTGAGTTTAAAATTCAAAAATATAGTGCGAGGAAGTTGTTCGCTACGTACCTGTTGCGACTCTTTCAGCGGGTAAGTTTTAGACTTTTTGCCTCTCTGCTCTAGACCTCGATTCCCCATAATGGGAGCCCTTTTGAAAGATCCTGTCCCAGGGACCACAAATGCAGAACCAGACATTTCGGGGTACGAGTGCGCACCAGAATCATCAGTATCCGGCGTCTGGTCTTGAAATTCGTTCTCACTGTCACCCTTTGTACTTGCAGTTAAATTTTGAAGTTCTTTAGTTATTCCTAAATAAGAAAAAATAATTAATTTTATTTTTATAGCTCATTTTGTTTTATTAATAATAATATGAATTATGAAAAATATCAATAATAATTAATATGATAATGTAAGCTATATATTAATGTTATTGTTAGAAAATCGAAATATTAACTATGTATTATTATGTTGGTAGAATTTGAATGGAAGTTATATTCAACAAAGGTAGTCAATAGGAAAGCATTCTGTGTTAGTATTAAATTCCCGAGGAATGCCAAATAATTGATTTAAAAAATACCTTCGAATCGTTTATTAATACCATTTAAATCTCCTTCCTCGGGTCCCTCCGCTGCTTGCCCTTGATCATCGAATGTGCTGTCGCGGAAAGAACTGCAAGAAGAGAGCAGGCTGAAAACGCAATGTAAGTTAATAACATTTTGCAGTGTGTCGCTATGATTTAGTTAAGTGGTTGGTGATGAGAGCGAAGATTTACCTGGTCCGTTTGGGAGGTGCTGGCGCTTGCTTCCCTTTTCTGTTTGTAGGTCTCCTCATCTGCACGTTACCCTTTGCTCCACCAGTGAACGTACTCAATTTTGTCATTATAGTTTCTATATGAAATATTATAATAAATGTTTTTACTACCGATACTATAACAGTTGGTTAATGCATTTTCATACCTGTCGGTGTTTGATCGGAAATGCCAATAAGTCCGTGCAAATTGCCAGTGCTACCAGAATGTGTTTTCTTAAATGAGAGATGAGGCGTTCCCATAGGCACCGGAGACGTTTCCGATACTTGCAATTGCTTTTCTACTTCTAAAATAGTATTTATATAAAATATTAGTTTCTCCTCCATTCACTTCAGTATGTACACACGAGACATTTTAGTTAGTAATATTAAATTAATTGGTCCAATAGTTATTAATATTAGTTAGTTTTATGTTTTTATATATAAATATAATTATGTTGATAAGTAGCATGGTATATATTTTATATTATTAAATATAATGTATGAATCCAATTTTCAGCTCTTCCTCTCATCGACTTCTCTTAGTACATGCCAAATTTGAAGTCGACATCTACAAAAAGCCCAATCTAGAAGAAAAGCACATGTGCCTAGCGCCCAAGTAGAAATGAAAATTGGATTTTCTATTCATGTTTTCTTTCTTTTTCCCTTGCATTCGAGTTTTACGATTATATGACCTGTGACACAATATTTCTACTTGGGTTAATGATCGTGAGCATGTGCAGGGGTGTAAATTAAACAAATTTCGTTGTGAACTGACCTTCTGTGATACTGGATTCTTGAAACATGTTCTCGAGAGAATGATGTATTTCTTTGAAAGTGGGCCTTTCATGCGCGTTCCACTGCCAGCACTGTTTCATTAGTTCATAAATCTTTGGGGGACAACCTTGTGGGCACTCCATTCTGTAACCTTTTTCGAGCGTGTGATAAACATCAGTTAAATCGACACCGGGATATGGAGACATGCCGTAGGTGGCAATTTCCCAGAGTAAAATTCCGAACGCCCAAACATCCGATTTGGTGCTGAACTTGTTGTAGGCCAGTCCTTCTGGAGCGGTCCATTTAATAGGGAATTTGGCACCGGCGTGAGCCGTATACGTGTCATCCCTCATTAATCTGGCCAAACCGAAATCTGCAACTTTCACCAAATGGTCATCGGCGACCAGGCAATTTCTAGCGGCCAGGTCTCTGTGGATGAAGCAACGGCTCTCCAAATAGCTCATACCGCTCGCTATTTGCGTCGCCATGTACATAAGAACCACGGCGTTTATTTGATTCTTGTTCCCATTTCTCAAATAATCCAGAAGATTGCCTTTACTCATGAATTCCGTTATTATGTAGAAAGGAGGTTCCCTGGTACAGACGCCCATCAATTGTACAAGGTTGGGATGTTTCATCTCCTTCATGATGGCGGCTTCCTCCAGGAAATCCTTCAGTGCCATAGTATCTTCCTTGAGCGTCTTAACGGCCACCGTCATATTGTACCGTTTCCATACCGCCTCGTATACATCCCCGTACTGACCGCCGCCTAATTTATGCCTCATAACAATATCAGTCCTGTTGATTTCCCATTCATCAGGTTCCGGACTAAGTGGAAACACCGTGGGCTTGTTATGCTTCGGCGCCGGATACAGCAGTTGCGTAATAAGACCGTCCGATTGCATCGAATGGTGGTGCACTAATTCGGCGAGCGTGTTAAATTTACTCTCAGCCGTTACAAACACTTTTCCCTCGGCGTCTTCATTGATCCTATAATGATAGACACGACCTTCGTATCTCAGAGATATACTACGCTGACCAGGGCTGCTCTCAGACTCTCGCACAAGAAAGCTACCATTTATGCCCGAAGACAGCAGATATTCGGCGGCATTTCGAGATATCGGTCCATGATACCATGAATGTTTCTCTAGCGAATTCACAGGTGTAACATAGTTTGACGGCACCCAGCCCACCTTGTTAGAAGACGAATGCGCCTCGCACCATTCTCCACTTTTATTGTAACTCAATATTCTCACTTGTTCACCTGAAATTAAAAAACAAAAAACAATTAAAATATAAATTTATATAACTAAAATAAGTATACAAATTATTAAGAGGTAAATGCGTAACATTTATGTAAAACATAATTCTGGCTATTATAATTCTGGTTTCCAACTGACAATCAACCTTAAGCTCTTCAGCCCTTACATTATGTTTGGTAAACACTACTGAAAACTCATTAACTAGGATACCACTCTCTGTTAATATTATTAATCGTTGTTAGCTATAATTATTTGTGTTATTATTCATTACATTACTAAATAAGCCTATTACTATAATCTGCTAATTATTTAATATTATGTTTTATTTTTACAATGCAATCGGATTCACCAATGAAATTAATGTCAAAAAGGCTAGTTTACCTTTTTTTAAACTGAGTTGGTTTTCTCCGCCCGCTTGAAAATCGTAGAGAGCGACGAATAGTTGGGGATCGTCCTCTTCTTGGGTGAGGAGATTTTCTTTGGAAGTCCATCGATTGGCAGTTTCGAGCGGCAACGATGTGGACACGGAACCGGATCCATGGGTACCCGACAGGGTGCTGATTGTATTACCAGAACCCAGTGTACAGGTGGTGCTCAAAGTGCCTGGCGGTTCCGTTTCCGGAACGCTCGGTATATGTGGCAAAGGCCTACTTTGCAACAGAGCCTCTGTAAATATTTATTCATTTGTAGAATATCTTCTAATTTAAATGTAAATAAAACAGAAAAACAAATAATAATACAAGTAATCGATGAGCTGTTACTTATCAATGTCTTTTTATTCAAAGAGTTACATAATTCCCAAAGCTTCTTTGACGATTTAATTTATTAAAAATTTGTAACCCGAAAAAATAGATTAGATTATCTTAGTACAATTATTTGAAAAACGTAAAAAGTTTATATACTATTTAACCACATTGAAGTATTAATTTATTATAAGAAAGTAATTAATTCCTTATATTTATTATATCAACGTGAAATAAGAAAATAAAATGCAATAAAAATGTACGATTATCATTTGGCAGTTGTTTTTATGTTGAAATCCCTCATGTTTACGCTTTCTACAGAAATAAACAAAGTGGATTTCACATAACTAATAAATTGATTAATAATCACAACGTAATTGTGACTGAAACAAAACAATATGTAAATTCTTAAGAATACTATTATTTAATACATTTTTATCCAAACTATTTGGTCGGCCATCCAGTGTGTATGTATTTACTACCAACATTAATAATTAACTATGACTATAACTAATTTAAAGTTTTATTTTTTTGACAGGTCAGAAGTACTCAAGGTTGATTTCAGTATCATTTAATGATCTAACTATATCTAAATCTTATTAAATATCTGTTAGTGGCTTATTATGATCTTATAGAAAGTCGAGTTTTCGGACAAATTTATCAACAAAAACTGTTGTTATAATGTTTGTTAATATCCAGTTTTGGTAGTTTTCAATATCGATGATTCCTAACACATTTAAGACTTTTAACTTTTCAGAAACAATATATCCGGCAAACTTACTCTCTTTAAATCCGAGATAATATAATGTATGATAGGAAGTAACAATCGTCTATTATGATTAAATAATATAACTTTGCAACTGCTATACGTCCTAAATATATACTTGCTACAATAGTTCAGTTATTAAACTTTAGAATATTGATCGTTGACAATAGTTGTAAAACAAAAATATATATTTCCTAATACAAGTTTAAATAAAACGTATTTTATATAAATATATTAAACAAAATCGAAACATTACTAAGTTTAATTGTAATAGTATTGTGAAAACAGATATTTGGGTTTAGGATTTTTTTTTAAATATTACAAAACGATGAAAGAAAAAACAGGAAATCGAAAATATGCAAATATTCGAGATTGGAAGCAAAGCGAAACAAAATGGTCAATAGCAGGTATAGAATAAAGAAAGAAAAAATGGCACATCGTAAAACAGCTTCCAACATGTGCGTACAATACGGATGTACAAAGAAAGTGAGAGAATAAACGGTCAAACCAATTTAAGATGAAATGGAAATAGGTTCGTTCCAAGAAAATTGAATGACCGAATTGAATTTTCCGTACTTAGGTGTCACATTTCGTGTCATTTTGTTCTGAGTAATTCAATCCAAATGTATAGAAATTGTCATTATACTAATGTATTTTTGTTTTCGAATACAATGATATAACAATTACCAAGTCGCATAAGGAGGATTTCCGTAAATCAATGTTGATTATTACTGGGATTCGTTCGAGAGCAGCCTCTTTGGATGCACACCAAATACGTATATATTTATATATTTGGAAGACCAATGAGAAAGAAAGAGAAGTTCAGTGGACTTCCTGTTGACACATGAATTGAATTTAAATTGATTACAATTTCCATAACCAGCAAATAAAATTTAAGTGGCGACGATCATAGACGAAATTGAAAAACTGAACAGAAAACAAAGTTGGTAGAATGGAGACAGCGATGGGCCAAAAATAGAAATGTGGCAAATAGAAAAACAGATTTAATAAATATGATTTTCTAAACCATACATAAAAAAAAGGTTTTATTGTATAGTATTTTGAAATTCTAATAATTCTGAATTCTTCGAAATTTTTTTGAAAAGCTTATATCATTAAGTTAAATTAGCCATTTGATAATAACATAATTAAATTTAAGAATTATTTAAAGATAATTTAATGGCTATTTTTGTGTAAATAGTAGCTCGTTGCAAATTTTAAATAGACAAATCATTGTCGGACCCTTTTATTGGATCAATACGTTACGGTATATATATATATCAATCATGAATGTGTTATTTCTTGTTTTCTCTTCAAGTTCTGCAATTTGCATTCACGAAATGCAATTTAATCTGTCGTATCGAATATCGTAAAATTACAAGTCTCAAATAACTGCAGATCATGTTCCGATAGCCAAGGCAAGGTTCTCCGTGTCTAATCTCTTATAATTTGGATATATGCATATAGGTAGCAGAATTTCGGCGTTGAACAAATAATTAAGAGCACTGGGGACATTCCTATTTCCGCGTTTAATTCCAAACAGAAGTCGTTTATTTTTAGACTAGACGACAGCAAACAAAAAGTGTCGTCTACAGAGTGGAACGTCGTGAGTCATTTCGGAAAATTCAAGCGATACCCAAGAGCTCACAGTTGCAATTAACGAAAGGTGTGTGTATATATATGTATATCTATATACTGCACACATTATATATATATATAAACGCAGCTGTTGGTCAGAAATTAAAACAAAAACATAATCCATAGATGTTTTCTTTTGTTGTTGTTAAGAATAAAAGTACATAAAGAGAAAAGTAAAAGTGACAGCTAAGGAGGAATATAATTAAAACTTGCTCGAACGTGTTCTTGTTTTCATTTTCGTCAAGTATCTGGCGCAGAACACTTGCACCAGGTGCACATCTTACGGAACCTTAAGAATAAGATTCGAATGAGCATTTCGCCATAGATAGCTGGGGCGTGATACCATGGAAAACAGTGGAAACTCACCGCTGTGCTCCGTGAAGATATTGGAAACAGTTTGTCGTCCATCTTTGGAAGGTCTAGGTCTACTTCTTGCAGTTCGAATGGAATGAGTGCCCGATGTGATGGTTGTTCTTTCCTTGGTATTCTGAGCGCCCATCGCAATCGCTCATTACCCACACACCGAAACAATACGGACCCGAACCCTGAAATCCACCACTTGAGGTGCAAGTCACTAGCGGCGATCGCAGTTGTCCATGAACGAAACAAAAAAAAACAGGAACACGGTCGGGGGGATGCAGCAGGCTGGTGCGACTGAAATCGTTGATGAAACGCGATTTTCTACCCGAAACGACTGCCTACATGCCAATTTTCATTATCACAGAATGGTACGTCCCGTCGCGGCACCTAGTTCAGGCATTATTCTATTTATTGATTGATTTTTGTCCGCTTTTTAACAGTATTTGCACCGAACACCAACCCCACTAAACCAACTACGCCGCCATCTTAATTCAATCTGCTTCCATCTCACTCCGACGCATATCCCAGCTCGGTTTGTCTGTCGATTAATTATTTCGTCACCCGAACACCAGGTGGCGTCTCGTCTAAATTAATCCGTATATGGCAATATCATTTTGAAATGTATACTAGTTGCATTGATTATAAAACTTGAATTGCTATTTCAATATATTTTGAATAATTATTTTTTATTTTTAAATAGTACATTGGTATAGTGTTGGTTGCCTATATTTAACACATTCCATCAAGTCGTTGTCCGCAAAGTTCTGAGTTCGAAACTCAGGTCACAGGAAAAAATCAATACAAGTTGGACCATAAGGTTGTCAATTTTGTGTGTTGAATATTGTAGCAGTGAGAACAGAACAAGGGACAATTAATTAATTAAACAGAAGATATATATTATGTAATTTGTATTTATTTAATTAATATTGTTATTATTATTGTTTGAATATATTTTTTTGTTAACTTTTTGTGACTGTTACAAATCAATATAATGAATATTAACATTTATTGCAACAACAACCAAGAAAAATATAAAGTTAATATAAAAAAAAACAGAAAAACAAAATATGGTGCTATTGTTGCAAAGTGCTATCCTCTAAATTATGCCAAATGGCTATTGACCAAGATCTTTCTGCCTTGTTATTATATTATCTTAAAAGAACGAACATTTTTCTTTCCTTATTACCATATTACAATGGAACTTCGATTAAAGAGCATCTATCATAACGTAATTCGTATAACGAGCGAAGTTTCGCGTAACGAATAACAATAAGAGCTGAAAGTTTTCAAAACTATCGTTCAAACGCCTTAGAACAAGTAATAACATCACAGGAAAATATTGTAGACGGAATAACATGTTTATTAAGAAATCTATAACCATAACTGTTATAAACTGCATTTTCAGTATTTCTCTGTTTTGTTGTTGTCTGTCTTAGTTGTTATTAGAAAACTGAAACTATTGCATCGTACATTGAGAAAATTCGCCTTAACAAGGGTAATCAATTTATTTCATGACATTGCTGTGTAACATTTTACTCTAATTCTGAAGTATTGAATAAGAAAAGATGAAAAATATTAACTCCTTAATAATGTATATATAATTTTCTTTAAATAAATATATTACGAGTGTTTCCATATGCCGACTATCCAAGGACAGACTACAGACTGGATTTAAAAAGAAACAAATTTTGCAAAACGATAGTATAACATATAATTTGTCTCTTTAAAGTAATAAGATTAATTTTCACATTTATTTATCGCTCTTATTATTTGAAGATGATTTAAAGGTATGCTTTTGGCAACCGGTATTCTTCTAAAATGACCAATATTTATTATGATTTATCTACAATTGAAATATTTTTCATTCTTTTAAAACTTGTGCACACACACATCGTGCAATTATATTTTACATATATAATATTGAATCAAGTCTTTTGAGCTTGCATACTATTGTTCTGCAGATATCTCATATTTGTAGATTGACTTGTTGAAGTATACATGGTGAAACCGGCCCACATATTATAACTCCCCATATTTTTTTTGAGTAGTTTCTTCTGCATGAAATGCATTTTTTTAAATTAATTTATTTTGCTTAAAGAGTGTTATGCATTACGAGTAAGATGCTGAAACGATTTATACTCGTTATATTGATATTTTTCATACTACAAAAAAAGCAAATAACATATAATATAATAATTCTAAAAAATAGATGATCAGATTATATCAGAACAGTTAGAATAGCGAAAAACAGATCAATCTATTGCCGTTTGTAACAGTTGATCATTATTCATTTTATTTACATTATTTTCTATCTTCAGTTTCTTCCTGTACTGTGTTTTGTGTTTGTTCTGTTTTTCCACTGTTCTCTATGTTCGATGTTCTGAGTTATAACATTTGTAACATTTTTTATTATATTTTCGTAAAACTTACTCTTATTTTATAACAGCGAAAAATAAGTCATTGTTTTAGCCGTTCTAGACTGATATGTTCTGTTTAATAAGCGAACCGTAAAAAGATATATTTGGTCAGAGGTCTATTCTCACATATTCAGTTGGGTTTTCCATTCACGTATAATTTAGGAATATGGTGCAAAGAATATTCAATAGTATTAGCAAACACTATACACTACGAAGTAGAAACTTTATTTTAAAACAAATTTATAATATTTTCATAATATTCTTAAACATAATCGATGGTTAAATTGTAGTAAAAAAAACTTTGTTGAAAATATTGATATACAAGGGTCAACGTTGCATGAATGATTAAACAACAAAATTGTTTCATATGCAGCGACATGTTTACGATAAACTTATCGTTTGCGGCATTTTGTTGTGGAAATTCAAATCTTATCGCATTTCCCGATGAAATAACGTTTTCTCGTATTATGTACCAGAATTAATTGTGCAACACTAATAAAATATGAAAATTGTAATATTTGTAAACCTTTATTATTTCTAATATCATTATGGTTAAATTAATATTTGTTAATGTATGACTCTTTTAACACATATTATAATTTGGGTCGAAGGGCTATCAACCATAGTATCTTTTTGGTACAGATATATCAATTAAAATATGAGCAATCAAGTAAAAAATACTGACCTACTAAATATTACTATCACTTCAACTAAGTAACGAATATTCATATTTTAACTGTAGTTAGTCATCATTCGTTTATCTCGAACAATGTCAACGATGCGCCTGACATGATTCATCACTTTGATTTGTGTAAATAGATTATCAAAATGTTTATTTTTGAGTTTTGAAATTGTTCTAACTTCACTACTGGATTAGACAAATATTATGAACGAACCTATGTCTCTCAACAGGGTTTATATCAAACGGATTTCAGAAAAAAACGGTCAGTAAATAATGAATTTAAATAATAACATCTATGAAATGAGTTTCGTATGAATGGAACTTCCTATTCGGTGAACTCTGTGTAATAACGTTGAATTTAAGATTCAAATGCTTTAAAGTGGTTTCCTCTCTTAAATTATCTACAATTCCCATCTACGATTATTCAATCTTAGTGCAAAGGTGTACAAATATGGCAAAATTTCCAAGATTTGCTTTACAGCTTCAATACAGTCATGGATATTATATTATCTCTGAAATAATGTGCGTTTACGTTAAGAATTGTATTATTCGTATAATACAACACTCATATCATTATAAGAAAAAGAAAAATTGAATTATTACCATTGCTACAAAGGACTTTCTATCCCCTACTATTACATTTTTTTCATTATGTCTATGATAAAACACAAATCTACCAGTAATCCACTATTACATTTTTTCATTATATCTATGACAAAACACAAATCTACCAGTCAGCGAGAGTCAATTCAACAAAATATCGATATTTTTATTTCTTCATTTTAATTTACAAATTTTATAAGAACTTTATTTTTACTAATGCAACGTACTTGACATCCATATTTGTTTTCAATTGTTAATAATATATCTAGACCTGTCCTTACGCAATCTACCAAAAATCTGCAGAATTTTTTCCGGATAACCCAATACTACACAAAACTTCATGGTGGATAATAGTGTGATACAAGATAAAGTTTAGTACTGATTTATCTTACAAATTACAAATAAGTTAACACCGACAGCTGTATATATTCGTTAAATATGTTCTAGATTGATAACAACTTTTTGTTTGAAGAAAAATATCTCTTTAAACGATGAAAAATCTACCCATTTTTTAAGACTTTCATTTAAAAACATATTTTTCTTCGAATATATCAATAGACACGGAACGGATTCCTTCCGTGTCTATTAGCATCATTGTTTGGATTTTGTGATCCATATTCATGAAAAAAAAGAAAACGATAATAGGAAAATTCCATACTTTCCTACAAATTAAGAATAGCGCTACTTGAAGAAAATGTACTTAAACCTATTCTCTCTATCATTTTCAACGGCTTAAATATAGACATATTGAAGCAAAATTTACTGAGCTTTACGATGAGAAAGAAACGGTAAGGATCAAACGAAGGATTATGTAAAATATCTGGAAGTGCTTTTGAATATATCGCTTAATTGGAATAAACATATATAGATTAAGAAAAAGCAATTAGGTCTGAATGTCATCACATTGTATACTTTGAAGAAAATAAGTGCTATCGCTAGATAAAAAACTATTAATATACAAATTTATCCTCAAACCAATATGATCAAATAGAATTGAGGAGTTCAGCAAGCAACATGAACATTGAAATACTTCAGCAATTCCAATAAAAAACATTGAATATAATATATTAAAGTACCCTGGTATATTTGTGTTATTCCTAGTTACTTGCATATAGATATGGTTAAAATTACCAAAAATTACTATATAAATCCAAATAATTTGGTAAATCAAGCATAGATATAAAGAATTATTAGGAACAACATTCTAGAGTTTATGATTATTTTTCAATTTTTATTTTATTAAACCAAATAAAGTTGTAACAGACAATACTATCAAGTATTCTCAATTATATTCGTGAATAACAGTTAATATAACAATTGCCAATTGTATGTAACTATACAATACATTTTGCTATTATTATTTAAACATGAATAACGTACCCAATTATCGAATTCCACTTTTTTTGATAACAAAATGAAATTTCTATAACTGAGATATATTTGTGATTGTTGCTTTATACTGTGATGGTGCACCAATAGTATTAGAAATATATGCAGATTTTTGTAGCGTGTATGTGATTCCGATATTCTTGTTTCGTGTTTTCTATGGGTAACAAATATTTTTTTGCTGTGTTAATATTATTAAATGTACTGTAACAACAATTAAAAGAAAAATTACAAACAAAAATAATGGAAATACACAGAAAAAAAACAATCATTGCCATTGCTGCAAGTTACTGCAGTATTTTATTGATATTTTTTATTCGGTAATAGAGTTCCTTTTGGAAACTGATAATTTTGGTAATATTGATTGAAACTAAATTTAATATATTTTAGATAATATTCTTTATTTAATAATATGTTAAATGCATTTGCAAGAAAAAAGTGAACTTCATTAAAGTTTGATCAGTAATTAATATTTAATATTTGGATCTCGCTTTTAAACTATTTTTTACATGGACCATTTGAAACAATTAAATGGTGATTAAAGTGAATTGTTAATAGAGGCAACGATGTTGTTATTGGTGGAATGGTTATAAAGGATTGGTGCGCTTTCAGCGGTATGAACACTACTTCCATGGAGCTTCAGATGATGAAATACATCTTCAAACTGCACGGAAACAAAAACTAGTAACATTTTTACAAAAAAATCAATGCTTTTAATGTATGTGATGAGCCTGATTTAATTTGGCTTCAATTCGTTTACTAATGATGATGGAATGTACGTAACATTTGCATCTTATGTACCCCCGTTTTATTTTCAGTGACATGGACCCCTTGCAGGGGACGACTGAAAAAAAAATGTATTGAACACATGTGCATGTGGAATAGTAAGCCACAAATAAAACCTAAAAAAGTATTGCTAATGAGTATAATTAATAGTAGTGAGTCAAGAAAATCATACAACAGAATAAGGAGAGAAAACAATAAATTAACGCTGGTGGTGCAGAGTTCACTGCTGGTGGGAAAACAAAGAAAATGCCAAGAGTGGAGACATCGTCGGGCGATGAAAATGACGAGATAATAAACATAAACACAGGATTTTTAATTAAAACAAATATAGATAGGAAAAAAGAACTAGAAAATGTAATTAAAAAAAAATATCACTAGGGACGGGACGAAAAAACATACAGACGGAAGATGAACAACAACAATCATATTCTGCAGTAATTAAAAAGGTGCAACAAGGTATTAAGGACATAGAAATTAGCAACACACTGACAGCAAGGGGAATTCAACACAGATTCTGTAGGAGGGTCGTAGCAAGAACTACAGGTATACCTACAGACATGATTAGGGTTATAATGGGAAGAGTAGAGTACGAAAAAAATATAGAAGATACTACGCGATACCCAGCAAAGCCGCCTGGACCTACTCCTGTCCACTGCAGTAGATGTGAGAAGTTTGATCATGATCCGTTGTAATTGCAAAAGTGACATCAGATGCAATAAGTGCAGGGAAAGGCATAGGGGTACAGCTGCACAACAGATTTGACACCTACGTGTCAACATTGTGGAGCGAAGACCCACACGATTTGGATCCTAATGTTAGAATACAAATACAGAATATAAGATCAGAAGACATATCATCGGAGAGGGACGGAGCAAACCAGAGACTGCATAGTCCTCTTACAATAAATAACATCATTATCGACACATGCATGGAGGAGATAAACAAGCCGAAAAACGTGAACCGAAAAGAATTATTAAGAAAACTGAAAATAAAATTCCTTGAAAGATTTAGTGTGTACATCACAGAAGCATTCTTGGGCAATAACAGCCTTCATCTGCACATGAGAGACCTAGGCAGAAGTATACAAGATGCTCACTCGTAATACCAGCCTGTGGAATACAGCCTTCTGTAGCAGAGGAGCATGAAAATAATTAAATTAAATGTAAATATGTTTGAAAAATTAAAATAAAATGGTCGTTGAAAAAATTTAGAAAAATTAGATAATTTGATAGAATTTAGCCAAAATATAGTATTATGTTACTCTATTATACTTACCAATAGAAACTTGATTCATGACGATATTTATAATATAAAGTCTTTGCAATCAAATAAAAATGTAAATCAAGTCGATGTAGAAGTAAGGTTTGGAACCCCTGGAATAATTTATTATATGGTCATATTTAGATAAGATAAGGTGCGTGAAATTCTAACATCTGCATTTTGCTTATTGTAGCTTTTCTTGTTTATAAAATAAAATAATAATCAATAATAATAAAGGTTGTTCATTAATTTATTTCCAAAGATGACAATAAATGTCGTGCCATGGAAAGATTCGAATGACAAAGAAAACAGGTTGTCTTTTTTTTAAACACTACTTGTACTTTAATTTCATTTGAACGAAATACAAAAGCAAATAATAGTAACTTCTGCTATTTGTTTTAATTCATAAAATAGAGTCGAGAGGAAAACACTCAGTTTGTTTTTCTTCAGTTTGATTCTTCCACAATAACATACTTATAAGAATAGTAATATACATTTGACGTCAAAAATATAATAATAATAATATAAAATAATCAATAAAATTCAATAACAAAACTACAATAATAATAATAAGTATCAGTATTATTATTTAGAGTGCTGCATAGCAAGAGCACCTTGTATAAAATTCAATAGAATAAACAAGAGTAATAACAACGATATTCAACATTTCAATAAGATTCATTCATTAATCATCATTTTGTTTTCAAAATATATGAGCACATTATAAAAATAATTAAAATAATATATATAATCAATAAACAAATAATATAAATAACATTGGGTTTACATAAAAAAAAGTAATATAAAAAGTAATAAATTAGAAAAAAAATAATGGCATATTATATAGATGTATAAAAAGGTGGATTTCGGAGAGGCAGTGGGAAATATTTTCTTGCTTATTTTAATAAGAACATAGTAAATGTATCTAAAAGTATCAGAATAGAAAGAAAATAGAATAATTCTTCAAACTATTTACAAAATACAAAGGTTAGCTTTTCTTTCTTCATATTAAGTACGAAAAATTAGGTACATTCAATTGTCTTTTATCAAATATTCTAGTCTTCAACGAAGAATAGAAACCTTGGAAATTCCATTATCATTAAACATTGATTTATTAGTACTAAATCCGATTTTCTAATTGAGCAGAACTATGAAACAATAAGAAAGTGATTACAAATTAGCAACGTTCATAAAAATAACTAACTTCTTAAATAACTTCAGTCAGTAAAATCAAGATAGTAGTATTCATATACTAATAATTCCTAGGGAGAAAAAAAAATAATGTAAACCTTACGATATCATACAAAAAAAGTGAATCATTTTGTACTCTACTTTAGAGATTGATCACTCCGACAATTAAAAGAGCTTAAATATTTATACGCTTAGATATGATTGTTACTTCACTTGATTCCGATCCTTTGCAAGTTCTTGCATTTCAATTAAGCTTTTTACATTGTCTACAATACATCTACACACAAATGAGAAATAAAACTTTAAATAAAATCAGGAAAATATGACTAAATAATTATTAAGTAAACTTCTTTATAATACCCGACGATTTTACAATTGCAGAATCCATAATACTTTTTTTAAGTCAATTTCGAAAATAGCATGGATTTTGCATTTCCTCTAAAATCGTATAGATTCCACACCAAATATACATATATGTATATAAAACATGAATTTTCAATAATTAATAACAATATATACAGTAAAACTTACACAGCAAAGATCAAACACTGAAAAAGTATCGCTTGGCGATTCTATTATTATTTATATGATATGTATCAATAAACGTTAAAGTGTAGTTAAGGCCTACAAATATCAACTGATAATGTGCATGTAAATATACTTCAACCCAGTGTATATACTTTAAACTCATGGTGTACTCGTTCAATTATTTATAGGAAACTTTCGTTATTATTTACACATCAATTATTCATTATTCTTAGAGTTAAATGCGAAATGGAGGAAGTTTACGTTTCATTTATCAGTTGATAATTTGGCCGCACTATTTTGTATTTACTATACAAACGCATTAAGCAAATTCACTCGTTCCTATAACAACTATTAACCGGTATTAGATTAAACGGTCTTACCGATTTATTTGAAAAAAAGTCAAATTAAGACGAATAACTTGATTTAATAAATGTTGATATTTCTTTTTTGTATATAATTTATTGCTCTCATGAAACTTTACAATCAACAACTATTATGATAGATTTTTTTTTATATTTAAATAGATATTTTTATAATACTAATAAAAATATTGTGTTGTATATATATGTACAAACATACATATATATCTTTTCGCCAATAAATTTTATATTATTCGTTTTAATTTAAATTATTTTAATGTCAGTTATTATAACGTGACTCATTCAAACAGTTTAACAGAGTGGTTTATCCTTGCACTGTATTATTATTATTACATGTATTGCTATTCATAAATTATTATTATATTTTTTTACTTTCTTGTGGACGGCAGATAGACCGTCGAAGAAACGAAATGGCAAAGTTTGTCCATTAGTTAAAACCTCATGTATATAATACATTTTTTAATGACTAAAATAGTGGTCAATGCTTACCTAGACCCTGTAATCTAATTGATTCGAAGATGATCTCCAACTGACAAATAAATCTTTAATTTGAGCAAGATGTGGCATTTAGAGCGCAAGTTGTCCTATAATATAAGTAATTCAATAAGGGATACAGTTCATTTTCTCTTGCGAGGACGAGGGTGGAAAGAAATCGCGAAGCCCGTCGTTAGTTTTTTTTTTACATAAGTAATACTAAAAAAAAGATAGTATGTGAAGATTTCAAGTGAAAAAAAAAACATAAAGTGTACATTGCGTCACCAAAAAACATATCACTGTTGGGACTACTTCGGTCATTGCAGGTCCTCGTCCTCGCACTTGGGAATGTCGAAAATCTCGGCGAAGAGTGGCGGCAGATTCAGCTTCACCCAATTTACCCGGAACCATTCTAAATGCGCCGTATGCTTTGCGCCCAAGTTTCTGAGCTCGGGCAATTTGATCAGCAAGTTGGAAAAGAGCTGAGGATCGTTCGCGTGGTTTCGGCCAACCTAAATATATAACAGATAAATTAGTTCATTTATCAAAAACAGTATTCTGGTTGTAGATTTAGTTGCTGATTAGAAAGCAAAGTATAGTACATTCTAACCACTTCGTGCCTCGTTTATAAAGTGGGACAATGAAATTCTAATGCAGTTCATCTGTAGGAAACATTTACTAGCGTTTCCATAAGACTTTGAAGTTCCTTACACTACACAGATAGGTATGGTCTTTATTGGTTACAACTCAGGCCTCCTTTGAAGGAAGAGGACATTTTATTTCAAATCAATTCTGTTTTTAAGAATTCAATCAAATTTTGTATATATAACAAATATTTTGTATAAGAATTTATTTTGTTTTTAATTTCCCCTCATTTCAACCATAATTAACAGACAAATTTAGACTAATGCCTCCAAAGTTATCGGTCCGTCCCTGCTTATCTGGGTACAAACAATATTTTCCCAACCAGACTGTTCTAAGTTTTATATTTGTGAACCGAATTGTGCGTTCGAGAAACTATATTCAACTGCATCATTTAAATTTCTCACCTGTACTTTGAGAGCTTCCATCAGTTTATCCTGGTGGTGTTCAATTGATTTGACATCGGTGATTCCGGGTCGATCGCCAGTCAAAAGAACGACGGACGAGAACAATCCCAGTTCCATATCGTTTAGTGAGAATGCGTTGAAGGTGTTCGCAAACTGTATCACCGACGATATGAAGTCACTCTGCAAAGAAGGGTAGCGTAAATGGAACATTTTAGTTAAATGAAATTTCGTCGACTCACATCGTACATAATTTCTAATTGCTGTCTGGTGACCGTAGTACCGTCGTCGAACATCATCGATGTGTTCGTGGTGAGTCTGGCGACGTGGCTCAGCCATATTTCGAAGAAACCGATTTTAATGAGTATCAACTGATCGTCCTGGCCCAGATCACAGAAACCCGGCACTCTCTTGGCAAATTCGACCACCCTCTGCACGCTGGGCGTAATATTAGTGGCCAATTGCTGCCACAGCCAGCACCTCTGGTATTCCAAACTCTCCGCCGACGACGAGGCCACCTCGTTATCTACGGGACTAGTTGGAGGTGGTTGAGCAAGAGGTTTCCTCACGAGATTCCGGGTGTGCTCCTCGGTGTAGCCGCAGTTTGCGTTGTGGGCCTGCGACACCGTTTGGATCACATCGTAAACAGCGAGATGCTTTGACTCCGAGTCCGATTGGTCGGCGTCCGTGGTTGAAACCCTCGAAGATTCATCCGTACTTCGTTCTCTCGACCTCTTCGGCACTCTTCCATATCTTACAGCTAAAAAATAGTTAAATAAATTATTACAGTTTATATTTTTGCACACGAAAGATGATCAATACATTTATTTTTTTATATTATTTACATATAAATTGAATTATTATTAAGCGCTTCAATTACACAATGTTCTGCTGGAATCTAATACCAGCACTGTATGAGAGAGGCGAGGAATAAAACTCGAATGCGAGTGCTTATTGTTCTTAGAAAACGTGCAGGAAATTGTTTCATGTAATTTCATGGTCAACGACGATCAATAATAATAATAACACCAACAAAAAACGATAATAGCATCAGGATCTTAATAATAGTTTTTCGTAAATCTTATATTTCTTACTTTTTAGTTAATAAATACTTACAGTCTCTTGACATTCCGACGGCGAGGCATTTCTTAAACCGACAATATTGACACCTATTCCTATTCAGCCTTATTACCAGACATTTGCCATCTCTTAGACATCTGTATTCGATTTGTTTTTGGATACTTCGCCTGAAGAAGCCCTGAATGAAGAACATATAAATCAGCACGTTGAGTGACATATTTTTTCTCTAATTCGAATTCTGCGTCGACGGTACAAGTTCATAATTGCAAGTGATAATATGGAATAAAAGAAAAAGCATAAATCTTGGAATTATTGTCGCATCAATGAATGGAACGACAGAACCAGATATAAAATGCAAGGAACGAGTTCCAACTACAACGGCGAGAACGAGAGACGCGCAAAAAGTAATCGAATGATCGGAACTGATTTATTCCTTGTACCGTTAGCACAGAGAGCCGAAGACAAAGTGATAAGAAGGGTCGGTGCGTGTAACGCCTCGAATCGTCGTTGTACCTTGCATCCTTCGCAGGACGTCACTCCGTAGTGGTATCCAGAGGCCTTGTCGCCGCAGACCTTGCACGGGACGAAGGATTTCGTCGTCGATGAGCTGTTGGAATCGGCTGCCGCATAGTGTTGTTCTGCAAGCAAAGAGAAGAAAAAGGATAGATTTTAGGCGCGGTCACTGTCACTGCTGCATCGCCAGCGGAGTTTCCGTTATGGTACTCGCGTGTCTTCGCATTTTGATATTCGCAATCTCGATACATTTTACCGGGAAAATAGCAGTAAAACCGACAGTATTGGGAATATTAAATGTACCTAGTTACTGGGAAGAGAAACAAAAAGCCATGTCGCGTATATGGATAATAACGAATCGCATTGCGTAATAAAGTATGGACAAAAAATGTGATACTATTTGCAGAGAAGCATTAGAAGAAATTAGAACTTCCGCTATAATATGCGACCACGTTAAAAAATGCAAACTTCAATCCTAATGAATACTTATAACATCTACAATATGATATGTATATTTATATATACAACCATATAATATACACTTCTTGATTGGATAGATTTCTGTAATATAAATAATTAAAAAAGTGAATAAAGTGATACTCCAAAATTTTAACATTTTTTGCCCCACGGTTAAACTTTCTAAGCACATATAATTATATTCTTATTCAGATTAGAATACTTATGACTAATAGACTTTGTAACTATTGATTTTTATTTATTTAATTATTATTATGTAAGAACATATTTTTTGCTGATTTGTGATTATTACATTTTGATATATTTATTATAATTTTTAAACAATTTCATGTTACATTGTTTCAAAATCATATGTCCAAAAGTTCTTTATGTTAAAAGTTTTATTTTAATTCTATAAAAAAAACTTTAAGTGGTTCTCATTTAGAAAAATAAGTTGATTTAAGTATTTCCTTTTATATTTGGTTATTAAATGATATTATTTTTGATATGGGTAAAAAGACTGCGGTCTTTTAATATTATTTTAATAATATTTAATAATATTTTACGATAATAATAAAATATTAAGTTCAAAAACATCTATAATTCTCTGTAAAAGTACTCATTCACCTGGATGAACTTAATTCAATTAATGATTTATTTTAATGAAAGTGAAAGAATGAAATTATAGTAAAATTTACTCAATTCGTAATACACCCATACCTCGCTATAAGGCCCATCTTTATACGGCATTTCGCTATAACGGCCCTCTTCAATTAAATGCACGTTTTCGATTTACGGCCTAAAATGTTTCGCTATAAAGGCAACAAAATCGTTTTTCGAAGTCGATATATCTACGTGTTGCCAATCTTGCACAAGCGCAATAATTGATTCCTTATACGGATTTTCGCTTTGCGGCCAAGTTTCGTGGAAAGTATCTAGGCCGTAAAGCGAGGTATGGGTGTATATCTAAAATATCCTGGCAGTTCTGATGCCTCCCAAAAACGTACCAGTTCGTTTGCTACTTTTTTTCCGGTTTGATATCTTTTTTCATTTCTTTCAAAACTGTACGGTCAGCAGCAATTTAGATACGTTGGTTGCATCTACATCAGGTTTTTAAACTATTGGGTCAGCTATTATTCTTGCATCAAAAATATTATTTTATAAAGGAAAATATGAAATATTTTAAAATACACAACAAGTTTGTTCTTGAGATCGTCTTTCTACTTAAAGTAGTGATAGATTACCAGTAAATTTGTTAATACTTCACTTAACCAAGTTCTTTAAAAAAATAATTTTAAGTGAAATAATTTTGTCGATCACGATAAGCTTGTTGGTTATCCCTGTTATGTAATAATATAATTAAAAGTGCATTTTTTGTCATAGTGAAAAAGGAAGAGCAATAGATACAACTGAGTATTAGATAATGATCAGGCATAAATAAATATTAATAGCCGCGGGAACGACGTGTAAGTGTCTCATTAACGCAAGTAGATGAAAAAAAATAAATGAATGAGACAAGGAAACGGCGGGCCGAGTAAATGCAATTTATTCGCATTAAAAGGCAACGAACTAATAAAATTAGTGAAATGGGGTGGGAATCTGTGCGCATTGGGTGATAGAAAGGCAGCAAAGTTATGCTAATTTCTTGTTCGTAATAATAAACCTCGCACATGCAGAGCGCGTACAGAGATGTAAAATCTACACATGCGCTCAGTTGAACACACTGCAAGTATTTGCAAGTAAATAGCTCGGACAATTTCCAAAATTATCATTTTACAATCGAACAAAGATATAAAATAACAATTTTATCGAAATCGTAGTATAAAAACGATTATAATAATGTATCACAATAATTATTTACCAATTATTGCCATTGCTTCAAAAGAGCTATAGACCATAGGTCTTTCTGCCTGATGTTGTTATTACTATTAAATTATAAGGGCTTATATAAAAATAAATGATATTAATTATTTACATTTAATTATGCGTGTAAAATGATGAGTTTACACTTGTGATTTAAATGTAAAAGTAATAAAGTATGTGCATTAGTATGAGCACACATATAGATATGATTAATTCAACTATATTCAATAATATTAAACATAGTATTATAAATCACGAGTTTTAATGTCTGTGATTTAAAATTTTCTTAACCTTTATGTATTTCTGTTATAGATATTTAGAGATCTATAGTATCATTATTTACATTTTAATTTGAACTTTTAATTTAAATTATTATATATTTTTAAAATAGTTATAATATATAACTAATAAAGGTCACTATACTAAACTATTATAAAATAATAATTAATAATAAGTATAATAAGTATTTTCAATTGATATTTCTTGAGAAGATATGTCGAAAATTTAAATAATGATTGAAAATACTGAAATACGAGCTTATCAACTGATGGTTTGTTTTGCTATAATTATAAAATATTAGTAGTAGTAATTTATTGCATTTTTTATAATACAAACTTGACCGCAGTCTTTACACTTATTAAATATTATTTTATGAAAAACTTAATGTTAAACTTAAATGTATCTGATATAATACTATCACTTTTACGAAAATATGCATACAAGGTTTACAATATTTACCTCTCAATTAATTTTTGTTAGTAAATATTTAGGGTGATTATTCTTTAAAATTAATCAAAAGAAACAGATTAAGCGTCCTTAAGAATTATATAATAAAAAGGATCAAGTACATTGGAGTTGCTCTAAGTGATGTAGTAGTGCATTGTTTTCAACCTTTTTTGCTAAGATATCCTGCTATATTTGGTTAAAGTTTTACTCTGACCCTATTGTTTATAACTGAGTTTCCCAAACTTTTCCTGTAACGGAACACTTCGTAAATCTTGAAATTTTTACAACTCATAATAAACAAAATTTAAATAAATAATTGAGAATAAACATTCATTATTTAATTCAAAATTATTTCATTCCATGTTTTCACCAATTAACTAGTTTTCTGCCAAATAGGATTTCCTAACATTTTTGGCTCAAAGGTTACCTGGCCCAATAGATTGAAAACCGCTGATGTAGAAGATCAACGCATCGAAATTGCTGCTGACCGTACAGTTTTGGGAGAAAGAAAGAAAGATATCAAACGCGGAAAAGCACCAGTTCGTAATGTTTTCGGAAGTATTAGATCTGCCAGGATGTTTTAGATATATTCTGAAAGGGGTAATGTGCATGAAGTGAATCTATCTATCTTACGTGTTAAATATTATGGACCATTTTAAATCACAACGAAGTGCTTATAAAAATGTCAAACAACATTTATAATAATAATATAGATGAAGTTAAATTTATTTAAATCTAACTATTTTATTGTCCAAAAACAAGTAAAGACCTAATATAGTGCGTTTCCGTTAATATAACTAAAATTTGAAATCGGACTAATTGAGTACACTAATAACTATCTATTTTTTTAAGTTACGGCCCTATTTCTGGCACCTAATCGGACCTTATCAGCCTTACTACTTTTATTGCTAACCGGAAAATGTCGGAAAAATCGGTCATCGGTGGAATTTGAATCAGCACCTTTCGCACCAGAAATTTTGTAATGCAGCGACTCTCGACCTCTCGGCTAATAGTTGCCCAATTATATATATATTATTTACTAGTAAAAAAGTTACTGAAAATTTATTAGAGAACATATAAATAATTGGAATATTCGTTTTAGTGCATTCGGTTCTAGAACTGGCTAGCTTTTTTTTAACACATAAACAATTTAATCAATATACGCAAACGTTAACGTTATAATTAGTAAATATTAAAAAAGTCTTGAACGTTTTAGTTGAAGTTCATCTTTTAGATTTTTCTGTTTTTGTGTACTCATTTGTGGGTTTTGAAATTGACTTTTTTCGTGTTATATTATTGCATGCTCTGATATTTGGTATTCTTTATATACTTATTTTCAGTGTTCGGAAAATCATAATGAAATGCCTCAAATAATACGTTTTCAATATCACAGACTATATGAATACTTAAAAAATACATAAAATGAATTCTATAAAATAGTCTCGTTTAAAAAATGTTATAGAATTTGTTGTTATCAATTAATATTCAGGTTGAATGTTGAAATTTTGAATCTGGTGAGAAGGTATTCACAATTGTTGATTGACGATTTCATTGTTAAAAATCTGTTGAGGAACAAGTGATTACAAGAATATTTCATGCAAAAGTTTTAGATATTATAAATGATTTTATAAATTGTTTATTTTTCAAATAATGAGATATTTATTTGTTGGCACATATGGAATAATATAAAATATTAAATTGTAGGGTTAAAGGTCGACGAAAGCGGGGAAAGTTGCAGGAGAAGCAATGTGTAACACAGCTAAATTGCATGCTCGAAGGTTAAGTTCACGGACATGCAAGGCAGCGAGCAGAGAGGTCTTACGAAACAAGGCTGACGGGTGTCCAGTTTTGCATTATATAACGCGAGAGCTCCTCGTTCTCTGTTTATTTTCCATTGATAAAACGCATACGACGACAGGCGGTTACGTAAAAACCAGCTGATTCCAAATAAAAAACAAATAATAACAACAAACATTGCATCTACTAAAAAAACGTCGCATTTTTTGTTCTCAGATGCAAACGTTTTCGACAAGAATATTTTCGTAAATGAATTATTTGAAATAATCTTGGAGAAAATAACATTTCGAACATTTAATGTTACGTGACAACTTAGGTGAAGTAAAATGCTTTGTACAGTACAGGTAAATGCATCTCATGACTGCACCTCAGTACACACACAACATTCAACTGAGGAGTTTCGTTGTGTATGAGAGAGACAGAGACAGTGTGAGAGAGAGAGAGATGGGCAGAGAGAGAGTAAAGCCTGGAGCCTTTAGCTCGGATCAATGCCACCAATGCTACTACCCAACATGGCGTAACATTTCAACTAGGAAGTTACTTACATATGTACGTACGTACGTACACTTCTAAAAGGAAATTATTGCTATTTACATCGGTTGCGGCAATGCATCCAATCCCATTAGCCCCATCTAATATTAACATGTTTGTAGATGATGAGACGATGAGTTTCCATTCTTATCAACAGACCTAAATGGACACCAGCGCATGCATTCAACCGTATTTTAAATTGTCAATTATACCCGTACGTTATTTGACTTTTAAAAGAAATCTGGAATCCGTTTAATCGCAGGATCAACGAAACTAATTATCGATATTTGTTCAGTGCGATGAAAGTAGATAATAAAAGGCGCACGTGCAGAGTTACATTTGCGGAAATCGAAAATAAAGCAAAGTGAATGAAAAATAAGTAATCACTGCGAAAGATCAAACAATTCTTTCGAGGTGCAAGGGACAGATGCGGAAGAATTTAAAGTCCTGCGGAGTGGCGGCATGCAGGAAGCGAACATGAGCGCCTAGCAAGTTCTCGAGTCTTATATAATTCAATTTTAACGCTTTTGCAGGTCGAATTATGTTCATTCGCGTTCGGTCTTATTGCTTGTTGCCTCCAAGCGCACCGCATTCACTTCTGAGAAAATCATATTTCACGAAATTTTCGCTCGCCCGCCCGCCCGATTACGCAACGCACTTACTGTCACGGTAAAAACCGGCGTAGAAAGTGGACTGAATCCCAATCACCGTTTAAACAGACCAGGCTCTGCATGTAATAATAAGAAAACCCGATTCGGGTTGAAATACCGTGGAAAAGTTTTCGGGTAATCTAAAGCTGATATAAAGGGACTGAGAAAATAATTTAATAAAAGCTTCGAGATCCTCTCCACATCTTGATTTCTTCCTTTTCTTGCATATGTGTTTATAGGCATACTCTTATGCGAGATAATGTATACAGCTTGCCGGACATGGTACCTCAATGATGACGGTATTTAGTTATAGAAACTGGTTTTTAAGTCGCGTTCTGGCCGCAAGCAAGCGATTCTCTATAGGCCAATGAACCATACGAAAAATCTTTAGGCGGAATTTTACTCTCCTCTTCGTGCATCACATCACCACACCGATTTCATCATATTATATTCGAAGAATATCTTATAAGCGCATTAAACTTCGTGTTTCGAAGCAACTGCATCGGTTCTTTTTCATCGTCTATTACCCAGCATCTCTCTATTACTTAGCTCTCTGTCAAGGACTCTCCCAATGTATTTGCACGCATCATGCGATAGAACTTGTGTATAGAGGCGTTAATTCGTTGAAGAACCTTCCATAGTAGTGAGCGGGAACAAAACCATGTAGACTTTACTACTACTACAGCAGCAGCAACAACCATCGATCCCACACAACACATTCGATGTGCTGTTCCTTCCGCATTTTCACTTTCTTCCTTTTGTTACAACTCAAAATATATGATTTCATCGTCGCTTCCTTATTACTTCTATAAAGATTGAAAGAGAAAAAAAATATGTGTAATAATTGATTGAATGATGAAAAGAAAACTTCGATAAGATTTTTTTTAAATAATTATATACATAAACACTAATTTTAACTGAACGAACTAAATCAATTGAATAACAAAACTGAAATGACAAAATTACATATCAATAATAACATTTATTGCAACAACAACATAAAAATATATAAAGTAAACATAATAGTAAGAAAGAAATACAAATAAAAAAGAATAATCTTTCTGCCCTTATATATACCATTCTATATTTGAATATAAAATGAAAATAAGCCCTTTGGCCAGCCTTTCTGTTATTATTTTTATTGTTTTTTTAGTGTTTCGGCGAAGGACCAAGTTGAGGTAGTAAAATAAGAATTTTGTGATCTCTTAAACTCTATCTTTCAACAACTATTTATTAATATGGCCGCCACATACCCAATGGCGCCACAACATTTAGTTTATCTAAATTATGTTTTATTTATTTTGAATTATCTTATTTTAATTATTATATTTAGATTTATATTTTGTTTTTTAACGCTCCAATAAATTATATTATTATTTTATAAATTATTATGAAAGGAGTTGTTTGAATAAAGGAATTTATAATAAATTATCATTTACATTTTTTTAGATAATATTAAAATAACTAGATGAAATGGTCATATGACAATAATTCTCAAAGGAAAACTTTGTATAGTTATATTTTAAGCGTTTTCTGAGGAAAATATGCTTGGGACACAATCCTTTGTTAAGAAAATGATATTTTTTTAACAAATATTTGTTTAATTAAATAATCAGTCATTAATGTTATTATATTAAATTATTATAAGTTAATTTTTATAGATGGATTCTGTTGAGTTTCCAATTGTACCGCCAACAAATTTGCTTAATGTCCTATTTGTGATAGATTGTGAATAAAATAAATGATATACAAAAAAAATAAACAGTCAATTTACATATAAAGTGAAATCACATATTAAAATATGTATCTAATTTGATTGCTTTATCTAAAGGGTTGTTTGTTTGATTCAAATTAACATTAACATTCTTCATAAATCCGGATTTATTTCCGAAAGAAAAACTTTTTTTTTGTCTTCCCTTCACTAATAATACATTTTCAGTACTCTTTTCTTCGTCAATTTCGAAAACTATTTAACCGTCTGGATAACTCAATTTCTAATTTATTTCTTGGCGTTTCAAAATGGAGTCTTTATTATATAGAAGTTTCGTGATCAAGGATAATGCTAATCAAGTTATAAGTAATTATTTATATCTTATATTATAAAAAAACTATTTTCTAACAATTTTATTTATATACATTTCAGAAATAACTTGAAAAAATAACATTTTCGCGTTTTTATATAAACAATAATTACTTGATGTTTAACAATTTATAAAATATATTTGATTGAATAGTAAATGTTTATTCTAACATTCATAATTTTAAATATAGAACGTTGAAACTCTGCCAACTTGGGACAAATACCATGTATACTCATAATACCACAGACATAATTTGAAAGGGGTTAAGGATCTCTTTGAACAGTTAGGAGGAAAATGTAGGCTCTGGTAGTTCGTATATGTATACACAACATAAACTATCATATCAGTACGGACGTTTTATATTAAGAGGAAAGTTTCAAAGAAACTATATATTATTATTTATAATATGATTGGGAAATAAGTAACACCAAATATATTTTATACAAAGAACACTATATATTAGAAGTATGATTTTTTTAGCAAAAATATGTCTAATTACACAATAATCTATTCTATTTCCATATTATAAGTATAGTACAAATAAATGCATTATATTATAGCATATTGATCACTCATTACTAAGTTAATAGGACAGTTTACCAATTTACGAATAATTACGAAGTTTCTATTATAAAAAACAATATTTAATGAGAAATATTGTTAATGTTGAAAAATACTAGTATTTGTAAATAATAATAGATTTGTAAAAATTATTAAAATTATTATATTAAGGTCGAAAAGACTGTAGTCAATAGCACTTTATTACAATTGTAACAGTTGTTTTTGTTTCATTATTATTATTGTTATTTAAATTTATTTTGTTTTATCTGTTGCAATTATAGTTTTAATGAAAAACTGGTAACATGATCACATTTGTATTTTAAACACCACAAAAAAAATGTTATCCATAAGTTTTAGTCGTTTTCATGAAACGTTTTGCCATTTCAGCTATGTATTTGATATAAAAAACCAGTTATTATTTTTAATAAATATTCTTGTTTTTATACCGTATTAAAGCAAAAATGTATATTTTTTTGTTTGTTTTTATAATGATTATCGGAAATATTGCCGAAGTTTCTTATATTCGTATAGAATTAATGAATGGTCGATGATAAACTAGTTTCTGTATCGGAAAACGTTTAATTTTATAATAACCATCATCATGAAAATGATAGATTGCTGGCTAAAGTAATAAAACAAAGATTAAAATCACTTTACAGCAATTTCGCATAAAGGGCCCGTCACAATAACTTAACTGTCGTCCTGTGTGCAGCATTTCATTTTATACGTTTTGCATTGCACTGGCAACGCTTCATCGAACGATAACAACAGCGGCGCACAAAGATTGTAATTGGATTAATCTAGGCTCGAAACCGAACCAACGAACGAGTGCTGAATAATATAGAAGAACGTTTGATAAACTTTCACCGAAAAAAAACTTTTGTAATGCAACTGCACTATTTTGTAGGAAGCAATTTACTTGTTTTCTCACTATTTCCAAGCATCGCACGCGAATAGAGAAGATACAGATATGCACTTTTTAAATAGAATTTACGGGCACGATAAGAGCTTCACAATAATTGCTTCTATTTGAGAAGAAAACGCCATATTTCATGGACGTTCGTAGGGTTTCGAACGGAAGGGCAACTTTGATTTTAGTTATGGCTTCCATGCTGTGCATTCCAGGAGGAAATTGTAATATTCCATTATTAATTAGGACATTCGTTTTCAAGGAATTTTTTCAATGGTACTGTAATATACACGTGGAGAACATAATTTTCTAAACATTCAAGTAGACAAAGGACAAAAAGGTTAAGTACCGCTAAAGAGCTATCATAATTGAGTTCTTGATATTTTATACTCAATTATCTAAATATTCAAGAAGTTGAAGGAGCTAAAGAATGATTATAATCAACTTTTTGATATTAATATAGAATCAGTAACAAGAATTATTACAAAAAATCAATTTATACACTAATATCTAATCATCAAAGAAGTGGAAAGAAAAGAAGGAAATATGGTTTATAACCATTCTAATCAAAGTCTTGAATTAATTGAGTCTGTAACAAGATTTATTTTATAAATTTTCTATTCTACTTTATACACAATTATCTTAATATTCAACAAGTAGAAAGAAAGAAAAAGGTAGACAGCACTTTAAATAGAATTATAATCAGTTTCTTAATATTAATGCAGTGGTACCTCGATATACGAGTGCCCTAATATACGAGTGTTTTGAGATACGAGCCGTCGAGTGAGCGATATTTTGCTTTGAGATGAGAGCCAGATTTGAGATACGAGGAATCGCACACGACCCCAACATGCGTTCCGCATATTAGTGATTTGAGATACGAACAATTTGACATACGAGCAACGTTACGTAACGAATTAAACTCGTATCTCGAAGTACCTCTGTATTGAGTTTATAGCAAAAAATAATTTTTATAAATTGTCTATTCCATTTGATACACAATTGTCTATACATTCAAGAAGTGGAAAGAAAAAAGTTAAACAGGTTTTATATTCTATACACCCCGCAGGTTGATTATTAAGAGAGTGAATTCCAAAATGGACTTTTATAGTGTTTCCTGCACAATTTCTTGGTCATTTTTTTTCTAAAATCAATCATTATATCATGAACATAACAATTTAGATAGATTTAGGTGGTACGTGGCGAAAATAAGGTTGGGAAACGCTGATCTAAACATTCAAGAAGTGGACGGAAAAAATGTCGGAGAACGATTATAATCAAGTTCTTGATATTAATAGTCTGTGCCTGGGATTATTTATACAAATTGTCTATTCTACACTTTGTAATGGAGAAATCAATATTGAAATATATAACGGATGTAATTTCAAGTGGATGTCAAACAAAAAACAAGCGAATCGACGAAGAATCAGGTTTTCTTCTGTTATAATTAAGACTAATAACAGTGATTTGCGAAACCGGCATTGAGCTTAGATCATTTGTGTTGTGGTTCTCATGTGTTATGTTCTTTTTACTTAAGTGCGCATATTTATTATTGTCAAGCGTTGTAGCTGTTAATTAGGCACGTCAATACAATATGTGAAGTTGATGATAAATAAATCTCTTAATGTGGATGCTCTTATTCCCTCAACTTCATCGCTCAGAGACAAGAGAATTAAATTGAATATGATTACACTATGATGCGCACCTTTATTATCCAGCAATCAAACTCAGCAAGGTTTTTTTTGTGGTTTGTAATTTACGCGCTGAGATTAGTTTTTAGCAATGGATAATTGTAATACGAGGCTAACTGCTCCATCGATCAATCAACAATTAAGTTCATCGTCGGACATTCTTTATTTGTCCGTGCGAGTATGTTTGGTGCGAGCGAGAGTATGATTAATGCCAATTGGAGAAACCTTTTGTTATGTGTTTTGGACTCTGTCTGTTTAATATTCACTTGTCGTGGCCTCACAAATCGCCCGCTGTTTTGCCCAAAAAGTTTATTGAACCTTTAGGAGCGCCAAACGAACTCCCGCTTTACCTTAAGGCGGCAAAGCAGTTGCTTGCACACAACTATGTATACACCCATACCTCGCTTTACGGCCTAGATACGTTCCACGAAACTTGGCCGCAAATCGAAAAGCCATATAACGAATCAATTATTGCGCTTGCGCAAGATTGGCAATATGGTAGATATATCGACTTGGCGTTATAGCGAAACATTTTAGGCTGTAAATCGAAAACGCCTTAGTTGAAGATGGCCGTTATAGCGAAATGCCGTATAAAGAGCGGCAGTATAGCGAGGTATGGGTGTACTATTGTATATATATCTACAATTTGCTTGTTACGTTAGAAAGCAATATTTTCGGGAAAGCAATGTATTTAAAAAAATCATTCATCATTAATTATTCATGTAGAAATGACATGTTCAATGGAACCGAACATATTACAAAATTCAATTTTATTATATTAATTGCATTGCATATCTACGTAATTTCTGTGTCGAGCACAGAGGTAATGCAGCCACGGTACGAAACGAGATTGGCGGAAACTAGTTTCGAATCGGGACAGCAGGAGCGATTTGTTCAATTAAATTGATAAAAGTTTAATGAAATCAATAATTACGTATCGCCGCTTGAGCTGTCTGCGGGCACGCACACCCTGCGATTAGATAAGAAATACGGCGAACGCCTTTTTCGGATATCGCTGAAGAAAAAGAGCCGGAAGAGTTTTCGCTTTCGTACAGTTTTCTAACTAAAAAGCAATTAGCAAATAATCAAGTTCACAAATTGTGAACCGCAAATTATTATAGTTTTGTTCAAGGCTATGTTAATGACCATCACTGGTACGATGACCATCAAATAGTTTGCAAATAAAGTAATATAATTAATTCTTAAATACAGACAAAAGAAAATAGACAAAAAAGGTGTGAGATAAAAAGACATGAATCGCAATGGGCTAATGACCGCAGATCTTGAACACAATTTGTTTATAACATAAATCTTATTGTTATCCAGCCGATTAATACACTCATTCCTCGCTTTACAGCCTAGATACGTTCCACTAAACTTGGCCGCAAAGCGAAAAGCCGTGTATGGAATCAATTATTGCGCTTGCGCAAGATTGGCACATCTAGATATATCATCATCGAAACAAAGTTTTTTTTTTGCAGTTATAGCGAAACATTTTAGGCCGTAAATCGAAAACGTGCCTTAATTGAAGAGGGCCGTTATAGTGAAATGCCGTATAGAGAGATATAGGTGTATATCAAGAAAAATAAAACAAAAGTTTAATTTATAAGCTTGCATATTATATCGTTAAATTACAGCATCTATTGCTTCGCTTAATTAGCTTTTATGTGAAGAACGTTGAGAGTTTGCATCTCGTATTAACGTGTTAAATTTCCATAAAGTCGCTTTGGAAACGCCATGCAATTTCGAATTAATTAGAGACATATTTTTTATCTTCGATTTATCTCGAAATTATGGTGAATGGGTATCTTAATGCGATATCAGCTCGGTTCAATTAAATAGATTTTATCTTAATTGAGCGAGGAAACTAGACATATCGATCAGTTGAAGATAAAATAAACATTAAAAGTAAATTACGCGAATTCTTCGTCTTAAATGCTGCTACGTTGCACTTAAGCTTCGCTCTAATATTTAAGAGTAGACAGTTCAAGTCGTTTCGTTGCATAGTTGTGTTAAATTCTATTTACTTCAAAACACGTTGTGTTTCATTATGAAAAATACTACTGTATATTGTTTCTTTTTTTGTTGTTAATTGAAAAAAAAAAGAAAATATTCAAATTCTACAAAAAAAAGAATGAAAATGATTCAATAGGTTAAAAAAAAATGAAGATTTTCATGGAAGATAAGAAAATTCTTTGCAACAATCAAGAATGAAGAAAAAATAGTTCTAATATAAAATATTATAGTAACCAAAGATTTTCAATTAAAAACGTGTTATTTTCACTGAAAATTTCAGTTAAAATAAAAGTGATAAATACTTTACCTGAATACAATAAACACTAAAAATGTGTACATACATTCAACTTTAGATTCCAATATTAAAATGCTATGATTAAATATATTTTATTTTACAATCTTATTATTTTAATGTTTTTACGGAGACTTTATTCCATATTTATCAATATGAACTTGATTTTGATGGCTTTGAACGCCTAAACATGTTATAAAATTTATTGACGTACAAATGTTACCTCTTATAGTTTTATAATTTGTTGCCCCTTATAGATTAGTTTTATGTAATTAATTAGTAAATCAGCGTATGACTGCATAAGTTATTGTACATTTAAAAAATGCTACTATTATGCAGTTTTATTTGTAAATATTATATCTAAATATTCTATTTAAATAGATAGTAATTTTAAAAGAGAATTACTAGAAGAATATTAGATTTTCAATGTTTATAAAACATATAAGAATTTTGAATTAATCGAATTAATCAAAATGTTTTATGTATATATATGAAATTACCTTTAAAATGTTATTCATTTTATTTTTTAATTATTAATTATTTTTATAATTGCTTTATTTGCTGTATTATAAGCAAGGCACTAAATTATATATCAATTGTAGAAAAACCGGTCTCCTAAAACGGACTACAATGAAATATGTAATAGAAAATATGTGGCTGAAACAGCTAATTTAATTGTTACAAAATTTGTTTGAAAAGGTGTTTTGTTTTTGTTACTTTCGATAATTGAAAAATACTAATGTGTTTTCTTGCATTGTCTGCCTTGCAATGATTGTAAAATATGCTTGATTTTAATACAAATCTGATACAATTTTAAAAAATTTTTCCAAAAAAAAAACAATTGCGTACTGATGTATAGTTTCCTGAAGAGAAATAAACAAAAATATTGCAAAATTGTTTTAAATACTGCTACAATAAATCAATCTGTAAATATTGAGGATTTAATTGAATCAGAAGCAATGAAACTGTATTGTATGTAATAAAAACAGTTTAGGAGACATGATCCAATGTTATGTACTTAAAATTTGGATACAAGTGCAAATGTTTGAAAATAAGATTATTATTGTTTCAATCAAAGTTAAAACACAATAAATTGGAAACTGATTACCAAATTTTATAAAAAAATATATTCCAGAAATGATACATTTACCAAATATCAGGTGATATTAGCTAATAAACCTCGAAATTTATGAAACTAACTCCATTCTACCAAAATAGTTAATATTACAAAATAAAAATATAAATCTGCTTGAATATTTTCGCAGAAACAAAGTCATTTTAGAATCTAGATTGATAGTCGATATATATACGCATAGTGCTGCAACAAAAGAAATCACAAGAATAGTCAATGTTACCAACCAATTTAGACCAGATTTGTTATCATCAAAATCATTTTTATTGTTTTTATTGTTATTCTATATATTTATGTAAATAAAAGCGGGAACCTCCTACGAATCCGATCCATGAGACTTCTAGGTCTTTTTGTTCCTCCCGTGTCCGGTCAAATGAAACATTCAGTCTCCAGCCGAATAATTTTAGCATTATCGCATATTTTCATTTAGTTTCTTCATCTCAGAATCTATTGCTTTACTTATATTAATAATTAAATAATTAAGTTTATATTATTTTGTTATTTCATTTTTCTATTTCTCCATTTCATATTTTTCAGAATACATTTATTTGTGTATAATAATTGTATCAATGGGAGGGAGACTTAGATCAATAGACCTTTGGTCACATTATGACTATTTTAGATATTATATTATGTAAATTGTTTATTATATTTCAAGTGAAACCAATCCAGATAAACCTAAAATAAAGGTATGTTTTTGCATAGAAAAGTGGTATCAAAATCAATTATAATTTAATGTAATAATAGTTTTGACAAATGATTTTTTTATTTTAGCTGCATTATTACAAGAGATTAGATAGTTTTATATATTTCTTTATCTGTATCATGTACTAATGCCGGTTCTGATATTTTGTGGACAATTAGTAAATATGGTAAATTCATATAAAGGATCCCATAAACTTTGTTTTAAGTAGATTTTTTTAATTAAATAATTAAGTTGTGATACTCATATGTAGATGTTAATAAAAATAACTACATATTTATATATTATAATTTTATATGTTGGAATGCCACCTGGTACGTGATATTCGACAGCTAAATTATTGTCGTGTATATTACACATAATGTATTTCATCGGAATAATTAAAATAAGATTTACTAGTTTTTATTATTTATTAATAGTATATAAATGTAAAATATATTTTGCAGTCGACATGATTATTTTTTATAATGGAATTGAAAAACCTAACAAAGGCTTCACCAAGAAATTCTCATTAATTTTCAAAGGATTATCGACCGGACGCTTCGTGTCCTTCATTTGTTTAAAGATCAATGTTAACTCTCATTGCTGTTTATTAAGAACACAAGGAAATTATAAGTCTTAAATTAACAAATAACTATAATTATAATTGAATTTAATATTTATAGACCAATAAATTATACAGAATTTTTGGTGAGTGTCTTTATGGAACGACATTTACAATCTGTCATTTAGAACCCGTTGACAACTAAACCTTGATGATTGCTAAGATCACAAAATCCGTGTATTGTATTTTTGATCGGGAATTGGCGATCAGGAATCGAATCTGTCTCCCCGGTCTACAGACAGACGACTGTCTGTGCGGATATGAGTTGCCTTTTTATTATTTAATAAATAGATAAATATAAAAATAATAGTAACAGTCAAAATCAACTGTTTCAAAGGGCTTTTGAGCAGAGGTCTTTTCGTCCATTTTATTGTGACTATATAAATACGTATGTATTCATGTTACAATAAATATTATTACTGTTGCTATAAGTGATTTGTTATCAGTGTAAGTTACATTACATTATTTCTAACTAATATATTATATAATTACTTTAAATACTATTACTATTAATTGTAACAGTCACAGACAAAAAAAAACAAAAAATATTTATATAACAACAATTAATCAAATCTAAAGAAGAGAAAAAAACAACTGCTTAATTTTCTGCGCTGCTTTTCCGCCCATATAAAATTAACAATATCATCAGTTAGTAACTAAATATACAACAATAAAATTCTGAAATAAATTTAGAATTTTTCTAAAAGAGGATCATTTATGGTGGCTTAAAATATGCTAAATTAAATAATGCTTTTAAATGTAATGTTATATACATCAAATTAACTATTTATGAATCTATTTCATCAGATTATTTTCTAATATTAGTTTTTATTAATTAATTTAAAGAACTATAAATTGTATTCAATACAATTTTCAGAGCGGAACGTTCTATTGTTAAAAGCTCTTATTAACAATTGCTCTTGTTTTTAGTATAATAATTATTGTATGTGTATATATTTGTTTTATCTGTTACATTTATTGTAAGTCACTTATTAAAATAAACCTAATTATAATTTTCATTTTTATTAGTATCAGGTAGAAATAACACATTTTGGTCATAATTATATAACAATGTTATATAATTATTCTGTTTTCTTTGTAATTATATTTACGAAGAATAAAATACTGTCGTATCATTTTTTTTATTATGTAATCAATTTATATAAATCAATATATTTGTATAAAACATTTATTTGATAGTTTATCTTTATAGCTAATAAAATGGATATCAATAATGAGAATCCTCTATTTTGATTGATTATTCCTACCTGTTCTTAACTTTTCTTTGTATTTTCAGTTTGTATTTTCTCATGATTGTTGTCTCAATAAATATTATTATTTTATATAAATATTACAACTAACACAAAAATCATTTGGTTCTTCTTAGCATACTAAATAATTTTATTTTTGGGCAGAAAGACTTATAGTCAAATAAATATTGTTTTGGTAGTTAAAAGTTCTCAATATTATTTGTAATATCATATATAAAATAAGATATTTTTCGTTCCATTAGTTAATAAGTTATAAACTATCACAGATTTTATTTATGTGTTACTTTTTTCATATACTTATCTATAAATATAGTAATATTCAAACACCTATCATTCTAACAATTACCATAAAATACTCGTCCACTCTTATTTAAAGATGGTAAATATTTATAGTAAAACAAACTACTGTTGTGAGTTAGATACTCGAGAAATGCAACGCAAGTAGGCTTATAAGTACCATTTGGTGACAGAAGTAAGCATAATACACAAAATATTCGAAATTTGTTAAGTGTGATTTGTGTATTTTGCGATTTTGAGCGTATATTTATTATGATAATTTAAAAAATACCTTGTTTGATAGTGGTAATGGCAGTGGAGGAGACACCGGGGGGCGGCGATAGAATGATGGTACTTGTGGGGGTGCTGGAGCCGGCAAGGGGATTGTGCAGAGGGGTGTGTGGCTGCTGCTGTTGCTGCTGATGCTGGATGGACGGCGGCGGCGGCGATCCGGCAGACGTCGAGCCGACTGAGCCCGGATCGCTGAAGCCCTGGGTGCTGCTGTCCTCGGGGGTGTCGAAGAAGCTCAGATTAAACTCGGAGCCAGCATCGAATGAGACGTCGGGGGAGATTTTGTCCGGCGAGGGCGCACTGCCCAGGTTACCCGCGAGAGATTGATCGATTTTAAAAACATCCATGGTTGTTGTTGTTGGAGGTGGTGGTGATCGTGTTGCACTTCTTGTATTGTATACAGAGCAATGTTAGGTGCTAGCACTAGGTGATAAAATAATCCATCATTGTGGGGGCGCGTCGCGACGCATAGCCACGTGGGCGAAACTCTTTTCTCGGACGTCGTCTTCAGCGTAGTAAACTCTTTCGCATCATCAACATCATCGCCGCGTTCAAGTGATGTTGTATAATCCCGTACTACTAATACTCGCTGTTGGGTTCCTCTCGGACTCTCCAACACACACAGGTAAGTGCCAGTGGAGAGGAGGGACAACATAGTGGCCAAGCTACCGGCACAAGTTCATTGCTCCCCACATCGCATACAACTACTCACACAGGCATACGGCCGACCCGACCATTTACACACTCCGAGCCCCAAACTCACCAACTTGAGGACAAGAAGAATTCAAATACCCTTTTTGCCTTTATCTCGCTGGCACGCCGTCCATTCCTTGCAGGACTCTCGCCAAGGATATGGCCCTCCGCCCACGGATCCACCGTGAAGACATCCCCTCGCAACAGCAAGTTCTCTTCGACTTCCTCGGACGCTGCTTGCTCGTTGCGTAATCGACAACTCATTTGCCCGGCACCACCAGTCTCCATTAATCAATTCCAGAATCTCGAAAAGTAAGAAAACTGGTTACCGAAGAACGAACCCCTCATTTACCGAGGCCCAAAATCTTCACGCACACACACGCACGCACGCACGCACGCTCACACAGACGAAAGTATAATTTAAACAAATCGGCTAGATTTAATTAAACTCGTTATTACAGTAACTTCAAATTACTTTCACCGATTAACTAACACAAACATGAATTCAAACAAAAATAAATAATAACGTTTCTTGCAACATTCATACAGAAATTAAAACACATTTATCATTGCGATCAAAAATGCCTTTTACAATAGACCACTGTCAGATCTTTGATAAAAATATACAAATATTTTGTAACACTCAAGCGTCTTACATACATAAATAACTCTACGAATTCAATCGCAATACGTAATATTTAACTAAATATTTTAGTGTATTAATGTATTAACCAATGTATATATGTATTAATGTATTAAAAAACAAATATCAAAAGTTACAGGGTATAATAATACATACATTTAAATTATAATATTACTATTTATTAGAACAATTTTATACACTATGAACAAAATATTTAGGTAATCATAGTGAAAGACAAAGGACTATTGATTATAGATCTGTCCGCCCAAGAAATATAAATTATTATTATTATCGAATATTCAGTAAATTACCACGTTGCAGGCACTTGTTTGGAACCGTTGCCCATTGTCATCTATTCCCTTGAAAACTCTTTTTCAGGAATGAGTCTCAGTCCAGAAGCACTGAAAAATGCCCTGACAGAGACCACAAAATCCAATGTTAGTACTTCAGATTGTAGATCGGCGACTGAAACCATACGCCAATGAGATTCCTTACATAATTAAATGTAAGAAAATATATTTTGAATTTTTCAGCCCAATTTCAGTTATTAAATTCTAATCGACTTCCAACATGAAAAGTGGATTTTAATTAAATCTTACCTCGAATTATTCTAAAGTCGATGATTCTCTATCGAGAATTATTAAATCAGTATATTTATTACACCTAATCTTAATGAAAGCACATAAAATGAAACACTAATATTGTTATGATATTTTAAAAATTAAAGTAAGTAATAATATTTATTAGTTTATTTAAATTTATGTTACGACATACACAGTGACACAAAACCGAATGCTTTCGATCGTGTGTGTATGTGAAAATATTATGAAGACCGTAAATGTGGAATGAAGGAAGGACAGTCATTGGAGAAAGAGGTAGACGAGCGAAGAATGAAACAAAAAAAGTATATATGAAGCAGAGTCTGATTGATACAGTAAATATGGATTTAAAGATAATTATTATTGTGAGGCAGGAGGAGCGGACTTGATCGCGTGTGAATGAACTTTAGCTTATAGAACCGGTTCCATTTCTCAGAGGAATATCCACAACTCACATACAAACACACGTGTGCATTCTCTCTCCAGCATCATCTCTCTTCTCAATTGATGAACCGAAGCAACCCCATTTTGCTCCTAACCAGTTTCGTTTATTAAATAATAGATATAGAAAATAAAGACGTATCACGTTTTAATATGTGCCCTTCGGCGAACGAAAATATACGCCAAATGATACTATAGAAAGCTGGGAACATTATTAGACTTTCAATGAAGAGATTCTCCCCCTTTCATTTCTTTTTTGGACGGGAAAAAGGGATGGCACCGGAACAAAGGTTCGATTTCAAGGACTCACGATCTAGATATGGTATTACGTAACTTCGGTCTCTACAAAGTTTCATCCAAGATTGATGTAAATATGATCAACCCACGTATCTGAGATAATTATCCTTTTTTTTTCTATCAATTCTTGTATTCTAACCATTAAATATTATGAATAATATTCTGTACTAATCGAGGAAATATATACATAGAACAATAAACCTCTTAAACAACAAACTCGACGAAAACATAAACGATCATTTTTTTTGTGTTTTGAAATTTTCAAATCAGCTACAATTAGTCAATGCCAGTTAGATCTTATTTAGAATTGTATTGTTATTTATACATTAATTTATTTTTGTGGAAAATTATTATCATTTGTCCATAATAATAATAATATTTATTGTAACAATCACAAGTAGAGAGAAACAGAAAATATTCATACAATAATGACACATATTAAAAAAATATCAACTGTTACAACTATTATAAATTGATTGCATTAATTTCCCTCACATTCTGTTAATAACAATAACATTTATTTCAACAACATTTACAAATAAATAAAAACAAACTCAATACTTAAATAAAGAAATTCAAAGAAATTGTTGACCACTAACTGCCTGAAAAATCGGTCAGCGGTGGGGTTTAATACAGCACCTTTCGCATCAGATATTTATGATGCAGGGACTTTTAACAAATCGGTTAAACTTTAACTTTGCGACAAGTGTCAAAGTAAAAATTATAAGTATCTATCTAAGCGAGAGAAAAATAAAAATTAGAAGCGTGCAAGGTGTGACTGTTTGACTATCACCTACAGCGATCGGTGCTAGGACCAACACTATGGAACATAGCGTACGATGGTATGCTACAAATCGAACAACCAGCAGGAGTTACAGAGCTGGGGTACGCGGATGATCTGGCAGCGGTCGCGAAAACTGAAGAGGACCTGATGGAATTGGCAAAGCAGGTGATCGCCAACACACAAGCGTGAATGAGCAGCAGGAGCTTCATCTTAGCACCAGGAAAGACAGAAGCAGTACTGTTGGTAGGAAATAAAACAAGATCGATGACCTTCTGAGTGAGGAAACAATCATTGTGCCTCAAAAATGAGTGAAATACGTTAGTGACGATAGATAGCTGTCTGTCCTACTGGCAACACGTCACCAACGTAGCGCAACGGGCAGCATAGACCTGTATTGCAATAATTATGTTGATGCCAAATAATGGAATACCAAAATTCAGCAAAAGAAGGCTGCTGTCCCTGATGTATGCTGCACCAATTTGGGAAAAGATCATGCACGTGGCAAAGTACAGGACAGTCCTGGAGAGAGAAGGCAGCAATACGAGTGTGCAAAGCTTACTCCACAATATCGAGAGACGCGGTTATTGCAGGAATTCCACTCAACGAACTGCGGAAAAGGACGGAACTGTACCAGGGCAGAAACAACGAAATAAGCAAGGACAATGCACGAGAGAAAACATTTCCAAGATGTCAGGAAGGGTGGCATGCGTCAACGAAGCGAGCATGACCAGAAGACTGATACCAAATGTGGCCCAATGGGCAAGAAGAAGTCACGGCGAAGTAACCTTCCACATAACTCTGACGGGACACGGATTATTCGGAAAGTATCTTCACTTTATAGCGACACAAAGCGACCCAAAATGTTAATACTGCGAGGAAGACGACTCAGAGCATGGCAGCTTCTAATGCCATTAGTAGATGGCGCTGAAACACGAGGCTGAGGCTATATTAGGAGAGACTGGAGTGGAACATCATAGATTGATACATGAATAATATCAGTAGCAGAAAGGAAAGGAGCAACATGAAAGAGAGACCCAGCACAGACAGAGGTGTAACGATATGACAAAGAAAAAGACAGAAGTGCGGAGCAATTGGCACATATAGACCCGGCGTGGTCTTAAAGACAATGCCTAACACCGGGTCCTGTATGCTTGTTTAAGTGGTTTTAGAAAAGATGTTAAATAATTAGGTTAAGAGTTACCACTTTAAAATAAATTAAAACAAATATTTTTTTCGTCATATGTCTGAATTGTTGATAAGTTAGTCACTAACTGTTAGTGTATAGACATCTATTGTGAAATGACAGCTGTCACCTTGAATCAAAATACTGTCATCGGTACTTTCCGATTATTGTTCTAATTTATATACCAAATAATTGGGTTGTAGTATGACAATAGCCAAATATACTGGATCTCGCGTTTATAAAACGCTGATTTATAGATATTTTCAACAAATTTTAACGTACGTTCTGTAAAGTTATTTATTATAAACTTTATTATCATAGTACTGTACATTGAAGATGTTAATTTAGAATATTATATTAACTTGCACTTTCCATTAACTAGCAAAAAACCCTCACTGACAAGAAAGTCGAAATTATAAGAAAATGTTAAGAAATGCTAATTGTTGCAAGTCTTGTCACTTTTCTTTTAAGAATTGGCTTCAAACATTCAATTTATAATCTACAATTCAAAGACGTATTCAATAAGGTTTAACTATAAATAAAAAGTGAAAATTCAACTTGAAAATATATTAAAAATTCATGTTTTTTTTTAATAAATTAAAAGATTAAAGAATTAAATAAATAATAATAATTTTTATTAATCATATAAAAGTTACTAAAAGGCTAGCGACCTTTCGGCCTTCTTTGACATAATATAACATATAAATCTTTACAATAAATCATAAAAAAAGTCAAAACAAGTACATATAAACAAAAAGTTTTAAATTAAAAATACAGCCAAATAAACATTCTGCAAATGAAACAAATAATAATCAATTCTGTAGCATTCGGCTGGAGGATGACAATTAAAAGAATTAAAAGATTCCAACCTTTGAAAAAGAATATAATTCGGAAATGTAATTTCGATTTAGAATCTTTTCAAAGTTCATATAAGTATATTGTTTAACATTATGTCAAAAGTTTTTAAAGAATTTTTCTATTATTTTGTTTTATTTTACTAGTTTTAACGTTTGTTCACTTTTTACTTAATTTACTTAAAGACTGGGCGAAAATACTTATGTTAATATCCCTTTGGTCATATTTGTGACTAATAAAGTTTCATATTTTTATATTAAGAATAAATAAATTACATACAATATAATTAAATTTTATTGATTTTCATAGAATTAATATGCAAGTAATATGCGAGAAATTAATTCCAAAATTGCAAGAAATTAATTTTAAGCCCTGAAAAAAATAATCGGAAAAAAAATCATAAAATAAATCCTATACAATTATATTTTATTTATTAGTATTAGAAAATATACTGTATAGAAAAATATACAGAATAAAATCGAAGTGGTTTTTCTCTTACTTTAGTAAAATTAAAATCTTATTCACCCATTAAGCGCAACGTCATGATTATCAGTTATTTGTTGAAAAATATCTAATGTGACTTTAACTTTATCTGAAAATGTATACAATTTTTGCAACATTTAGGTGGCTAATTTTGGAATATGACGGAATTCCCGGGAAGCAAATGGAAATTTAAAATTAAGTTTCCCGGAAACAAGAAAATAGTGAAATATTACCCTCTAATGTAGATTAATAGCCGTAGTCAGGAAACACTGTATTTTAACTACTACCACTATGCAATAAGACCACGACTGATTCAAGAACAGAATTTCTGTGTCCAAAGCTCTGACGGACAAGTGATTAATATAATGAAATGAAAACATAATTTTTCAATCTTGTAAATAACATACGTAATTGCGTAACATACCAATAGCTATTTATAATAGCAATACATAACTTTCAATTTACGAATTCAGTGTGTATGCTGTATTTTCTTTTGTATTATTTAATTAAAACTGAAGAAATTGATTTTACATTTTTTCTTCTTAGAATCAGACTTCCTTAGAGAACAGTTGAAAAAGTGAGATGTGGAAGGTGCACTGGCAAAGAAACAATGATAAAATGGAGCTATTTTTTTCGTAGCTTTTCTCTCACGATTTATAATTATCGCTCGGTAATAATGCGCTTCCTACTGATGATGCTGTTGATTTGATAGTATAGGATTCATTCTCTTTTTGTGAATGCTCTGGCAGTCGACGTTGTCGAGGTGAACGGCCTCGGTTATTCCTCCTTTGAGCCTCTGGCAGCTCTACCAGCTATTACTATTACTGTCCTCTACACCAGGTACAAACACACACATATACAACGCATGCATACTACATCCAGAATACCATTATATCGTTTTAATATAGACTGAATTGTCTATCTTTGTGCGCACTTTACGCACTTGTCGACGACGCCGAATACCAACTAGGTATTCGACTGCTCCTCGTTCAAATGATAAAACGCGGCCACCTACTTACAAAATACATCTTACAGTCAAAATCCATAGTTTCTTTAATTACAATTTATACATTAAGAATGTTTAGTTGCATTACCACAATTATGCAATATGATTATTACTGAAATAATAGTATTCAACATATTAAAGAACGATCTCATGTATTTATATATAAATCTAAGCATTTTTTATGTTTATCATCTTTCAGGAACAAAATAACTATTGATTCAAGTTTTAATTCAAGTGCAGTTCTTAGGATTTTGAGATTACTCGGTTACAAATATAGAAATAAATAAAAAAATGTATAATACAATCTTCAGTTTTCAATTTAAGAAATTAATATTGGGTCGGTGCATAAATATAAGGCGTTTTTAAACAATACATATTATGAGAGTAAAAGCATGAAAATTTCACAATAACATTTTTAAATGATAATTCCGGAGTATAGTCACAAATTATTCACTACAAAAGTAAACAAAACAGCAATTTTTGTTAACAAAAAATTACTGATAATCCGCACCAATATTTATTCTTATTTAAATAGTAACATTATAAATAAAAACAGAATAATATTAATATAAAAGAAAACCAGTTAAATACACTTAATATTTCTTTAATTTCAGCAAATTTATCTAATTTTTACAGCTTCGCGTTTTCTATGGAAAGTAACATTAGTTTTCATATTCTACCTTTCTGGAATTATTTTCAACCTTGAAAAGCTTCGTTAATTGATTCAGATTTATTTCTTTGAAGTGCTTGAGTTTTCTTCAATTAATTTCCTTCCATTTTTAGTTTCTTTAGTTTTAAGATAAAAGTTAACGGATTGAATTTGAAGTGGTTGTAATAAACTTTAATAAACTTATTTTTTGTTTATTTTTCTTCGGCTTTTTTTCCTTTTTATATATGTATAAAAATACTATAATATAAAAGTATATAATTGTAGCAATAACCAATCTTTCGTTTATTTATAATTAATATAATAATTAAATCAATTTTTGACTATATGATATTCGAAAATTTTCAAATAATACTAACGCACGTAAAATCAATGGCTTATTTGTCAGTTATAATTAGTAAAGTTATAACTGTACGTCAATCGGATCGGGATTATTCAGTTATAAAATACTTTATTAAACGGTTTTCATTGTAGCAAAAATTATTACCAAACTTTCTACACATTTAAAACATGTTTATCATATGTGTATAAATATCTGTTATAAGCTTATATTTTTGGAAATTTGGATTCATTCATCTGGTCCTGCTTAATTCTATAATTATAATTAATTATAATTAAAAAGTATTAATTATAATTATATTTATTGCAATATAAAACAAATCAAAATATATATTAATAATTAAATAGAAATACATAAAAGACTATTGACCATATGTCTTTCCGTCTAAGTATTATTATTTCAGAAACAAATATATACGTAAAATATGAAATAATAACTCCACAAAGTCTATCTAGTAGAAGAAGCGTACATGCGAGAATTGTTTAGTTACGAAAGAATTAATTAAATAAAAGCGTATGTATTTCATAAGACATTCATAGCTTAAAACAGTAATCATTTCACCGAATTAATGAAGTTTACACTTTTACGGTACATAAAATATTTACGCACACTTATTATTGGTGCGTAAAGCTTGGCCTTTCAGTAGAACTAATTCTGATTCTATTCTTGGTTCCAAAAAATATTCAATGAGTAAGAAATAATGTCGCAAAAGGTCTGATGATATCATACATTTTGGGCAAGAAACCGGTAATAATAAAACTGTGTGCACAGGTACACACACACACACGAATTTGTCCATCATCCCTTCACTGAAACCGAAATAATCTGGATAGCTGGATCGATCACGCAGCTTTCCGAGTATATACATAGGCAACATTACCGGATACGAGCCCCGGAAATACATGCGCATGCAAGCAACTCAATAAAAGGTGAAAGTAACCGAATTTTAGCGAAAAACTGTAACAAATTTATTGAAGCAACTCTTCTAAATCTCTTTTTAAAGTAACTATAAATAAATGTTACATTAAAAAACATAATCAATCATATCTTTTAATTTACAACTTTATTGTAATCATTAAGTACTTCAATTTAAGCTTAAAATACTCTTTTTTATTGATCTATAGTGACCATGTAACATAATTCTAAACCCTTTTGTTGTCCTGAAGACCTTGGTCGAAGTTAAATATCAACATATGAGATAATCGATATTGTATTAGAATTTTATATTATCGATTGATATTAGTATATAGTCATTCCTCGATTAGCGAGCATTCTCAGAGGAAAAATAATACAATGGTCAGATTTTAACTTTTGTCAGGTAAGGCGGTACAATAAAAAAACTTAAAGATCATTCAATTGTCTGCAGTTTATTCTTTATCATCCATATTCAATATATGAGTCGTTTATAATCAAGTGACTTAACCCGTTCGGCCCTTGTGGTAGCAATTGCCACCATCATATTCAGAGATCTATTTTACAGACATCAGAGCATATTTCAACCAGTCTCAACTAAAGTTCGGTTTAGTCAATCTTTTCCCTTCTGTTTTATATGACGACCGACCACCGACTGCTAATGCGTAGCTGTTGCCCGTTTTGCGTTGTTTTCGGACACATTTGTTCACGCGTGAAAGAATTGATCGCACCGGGCCAACCAACGTGAAATATTAGTACAAATTATTTCCAAAATATTCAATAAATTCAAAGTTATACGTAAAGTACAATGTCGTGTAAGTAATAATGCGTCTCTGCATGCTTCGATTCTCAGCCATGACTTTTTCAAATTGCTGTACGCAATTGCCACCATGAAGTGTCCTGGATATTATTTTTGTGCAGAGTATGGTATTCCTCCTATGAAATCCGATAATAAATAAAAACAACATGGCGAAAGCACAAGGCGCAATTAGTTCAATCCCTGATTCGGATGACGAAAAGGACATTGAGAACCCACCAGATAACATGTCTGATGATGACCACTATGACCCAGAAGGTGATGTTCTTCTTTCATAACGCTGCCGACCTTCGATTTCCGCACCCCGCCCCACAATAATCCCAAGTAGAAGCGTCTGAATCCGCAATGACTTCCTGTGATTGATATGATATTTGTTAGTATTGGACATTGACCAGCTCATATAGATGGACATGAACAACGCTATAAGTTAGAGACTTGAAGAAGTCGTACCCGCATCAAGTGTGAAAAATTTAGATCATTAATTTGTATCAACAAACGTAGAAACTTCTTCAAACGTTTTCGTATGAATTCGCAATATTAGTGACTCTAAATATATGTCATCTAAGCGCAGTGGTAGCATTTGCCTACACTCCCTAGTTTCGTTACATAAATATCAACTTGAACAAAATTTAGCATGGACGTATCTGAGATAGTAATAAATAATCCAGGGTTGAAAGGGTTAAATCAATTAATTCATTATAATTATTTAACTGTAATAATATTTATAATTTGAGCTTATCTATCATAAAGAACAATTAGTAGTTATGTACGTTCAAAGTATATGATAATATTGGACATAAATAATCACTCTTTCAACAATTGAAAACATTATTTTGTAAGTGGCCCAAGTCCCTAGTTCTACATGTAAAATGTTTGGAAGTGTGGATATATAAATTTCCGAAGCTGGTGAAAAAGCTTCGCCAAGAAATTGTAATAGGTATTTGTTTAATTTTAAAAAGGAAAACTTTCCATATGTAAAAAAATCTTTTGGAATAGGTTTAATATCAGTGAAAGTATATTAAACTCTGTAAGATTTAATTGACATGGGATATGGTTGGATCGTCGAGATAAAGTCTTTTGCATTTTCAAAACCATATTAAAAGTTATTTAAATCCCATTAATCCAGATCTCATAATCCTAATAGAAAAAATATCTAATCATTGAACTTATAAAAAAAATATTTGCGCAGTAAATTATTAAGTAATTTGTAATAAATTCTGTTTATTTTTCTTTATATTTATTAAGAATACATCAAATCCTAATGACATATAAATTGACTTTTTTTTTAAATGTCGATGCTTTACAAATTTTTAAATAAATTTAATTGTTATATTTAAAAGTGGGTTAAATCCATTTGTGGTATCCAAAAGACATTCGTTTTTTATTAATTGTTAAAATTGTAAATGGTATGTTATTTTAAGTCTCTTAAACACACTTAAGCAATTTAACATGGGTATCATGTCGGTATATTTAAACGCAAACTGTTCAGAATATCTAAAATTTAAATTGACTTAGGTCCATTTCAAAATAAACGTCTCATATATTAAAGTAAAAAGTTTTTGATTACTTTACTAAAACGTGATACTAAACATAATATCATTTTTTTCTAATTTGGAATTATATTGAGGTTACTAAAATTGTACTACTTCTAAAATCATAACTTTTTAATTTTGAATGTAAAATTACACTTTAAACGATATTATCATGTACACATTATAAAAATAGTGAAATATCAGTGACTGCATTGTTTTCATTAAGATTTTGAAAAAATAACTTCTAATTTCTATTTAATAGAGAATAAAAATGCATGCATATTTAAAAAAACATATTTAAAAATTAATGAAACCAGCATCAAAAGAATCTAGGGGTTCAAAATACTAAAAATTAAAATTTCTTCATTTTGCTTAATGTTATTCTTAGACACTGACCGTTTGTTCTAAGATTGTGGTATAAAAGACTAGACCAAAATGTGCAAAATAGCAAAATAATGTAAATATCTTTTGTGGATTTTGGATACAGGAGAAAGAATTTTCAATATATTTTATATTTATAATAAATTAGAATCACAATTCTTAGACAACTTGCTTCTTTACTATTACTTAGCTTAGTATAAAAAGTTTTTATTAATTTTATGTAAGCAATATGTACGAAATAAGATTTATGATAAGAAATTACAAGAATTGAATAATCAAAATTATTCTCATTTTTTAATAGATCTTTTTACCTAATTATTCTTATGGGATTCTTAATTATTCTTATTGCGAACTTATCTTAGGCGAAAATACTATGAATATCACTGGTAGAACATTCAATTCTAGGTAGTTTATTCAATATACATTTTCAATTTAATTGTTTCGAGTAAAGTAAAAAGTAAATAGTTTATTAAGTAATTTGTTAAAAAATGGGCACAAGCCAATAAATTTGTTTTAATAACAAATAATAAACTGTAATTTATTATAAAATAAAAATTGAATTTCATAAACATAAAATTTTATTATCAGTAAATATAGGAAAAAGAACTATTCATAAACAAATTTAAATGTTATCTATCAGTATGTCGCACTATATCCTTAAGCTGGATGATCAATTCACTGAATTGTTAGAATTAAAACTCCTTTAAGGAAAGTAAGAAAATTATCCTTATTTGGACGTCAAAGATTTGGGAAGTGTTCCTGTGAATAATCCAAAATACAATGTAAAACAAAAAGATGTAAAAAAAGTAACATACTTTGTAACTTGAGATGCCACATATCAACAATGTGTTTTAATAAAAATTAATGAAGATTATTATTTATTAATTACATTCACTAAAAATATCCTTTTTATTTTTAAAAATATCACATTAAGTACCTATTTATTTTGTTAATTCATCACACAGAATTGTAATTTTGAAATCATCCGTGAATTGATTATCGATTTTATCGATTTGATTAGATCTCTGTTTTCATCATTTCCCTGCGAAAAAAAACTTTTCAAAAAGCGGAATAACTACTGAAAATCGTAACAATTTCATTGCATAAGGTATATATAGTTATATTGTCTATAAGAAAAGATTTAATTTCGTCATTTTAATTTAAACTTTATTATTTTCACTTTTATTTCTTTTTCATTTAATAATTGGATACTCAGATTAATTACTTTTAACAATAACCACTTAGCATCTAGTTCTGAATAGAAATTATTATCATTGAAAAAAGATCTTTCCAATTATATATTTATTTACATAACATCTTAAGTTAAAATTTGTTGGCAGAAAATTCATAAAATTTGTCTCAACTTCGTTGATAATAAGAAACAAAAGTATTAAAAATCATAATTTTTACATTTAACAACCTGATCTCCCAGGTACAACCATTACGTACTAAATGAGCTATGTATTCTTCTAACTCAGCGCCTCGAATTAGTATATATATATGCTCAAAATGTTAATTTTTTTTTTTATTTACATTCATAATCATTATTATTACTATTCTCCGAATCCGAAGACTGATCACTAAGATCCAGATTATTAGAAGATCTAGATCTTTGAAAATTATTTATCGAGCCATTTGCATAATATAATTATGCAATATATAATAATCTAATCTATTAAATGTTAATTTTTTACTTCTGCTACAACTTTTAAACACAATTTGCTCAAGCATTCAAAGTGAATTCTCTAGAACAGCTATTAGATAATTGTGGAATGTTAACCTTAAATACTATAATGTTTTTCATCAAATGAGACTTACAATTGATTTATATCAAGGTAAAGTTAACCCTAACCCTAAGTATTGCGTACATATGTTGTTTTTGTTCTCCTTCCATAGAAAAAATCCTAAAAGGGATGTAGCCCTAAAGTAATATGTAAACAAAATGACGACTGTTATTAAACTAAACTCTGTGACAAGTAAATAAATCATTAAAGTAAGATTAGACGTTTTATGATCCTTGTCGTGTCTCATTGTTCGCTCATCATTTGTTGCAACTGTACACCATACACGTAATTCGCATAAGAAGACGGAAATAAAACGACTTAGATGACAATGAAAAAAAAATGATTTAGAAATCGAGTACATTTTGATCTTACGAAATATTTGTGAATCAGGTTTATTACATTTTTTCCAGCCATATTGATACCTACTCGTTAATAAGCTTGGAAAGGTTATGTACCTCTTCCGCTTATAAAATTTCTACAATTTAGTTGCTTTTCGTTTACTCTATAATAGAAAATAAATTAAGTTCGTCATTATAATTGTAAATATTGAATTGTATCAAAGTTTATGCATCTTTATCGTTCGCTTCCTTTAAATTATCTTTAGGCAAAGTTCAGCTGCGCTCGCAGATCATTGAAAAGTATTCGCTGTGCAATTACTAGTTATGAGCATGAATACATATCCAGCAGCTATTTCAGAAATTTCCGTATGCAGAACGATTTCCCATAATTTCTATGTGTTTTTGCGTCGGCGTTGGTACACATTAAAAGCGCACACAGTTTTCTTTATTTATTTATGAAAGTACATGAGTTGCTTATTGATAACAACTAATTATTAGTTTGAATACCATTCTCTCCTTTACATATAAAACTAATTGATTCACATTAATTAAAAATTACATCACATGTAATAGATACGTTTAGAAAAATGTAATTAAGATATTATTTCACAAATAAATTTGGATTATAATAAATTATAATAATAAGCACAGTTTTAGGGCAAGATCGAAAGATTTATATTCATCTATCATTTCGGAGAATGCGTTCGTGTTTAAACAGTTACGCAAGTGGTATGAATATTTAAATTTAATTATCATACCTCTGGTCCTAACAGCTATTGAAGTTGGACTTGATACCTCCAGGGGGCTAGCTGGATTAGAACTCGGTTCTTGTTTAACACTGGAAGAAATGGTAGATAACGTTGATCAGTAATTCAAATACAATTCGTAATAAAAATAATAATAAGTTGGCCAATAAGTAACGTAGTTTAATTCCGCATGAGAAAGTTTCCGCCATTTTTCAAGCGAAAGATTAGTTGTAAACAAAAGGAGTTAAAAAAGTAAAGGACAACAATGAGTTTAAAATAAGACTACGGGAGTGCTATCAAACATTAAGCAAATCATCACAGCTTACTTCCAATATTTTGGAGCGTGAATAGAAAATAATGCAAATAAAGTAATAAAAAAATCATGCGTAGTCTTAAAGCTGAGATTTCAACAACAAAAAAAACATGTTTTTAATCGAATGTTGTTTAGATTTGACGAAGAATAATGAAATAGTGAATTTTCGTGTTATTTTTTTTAGGAAAAACTGGAGTGCAAACAAAAGATGTTTAGGTTGATAATGACGTTGAAGTGAATGAAAGAATGGTACAAAGGTGGTTCGAAACATTTAGCGTAGGAGATTTTAATCTTACCGATGATAAAAAATTGATAATGATCAAATCAGTACTTTAATTTCGAATAATCCTTGTTACCGAAATATAAGGAATATTGAAATCTAGCGAACCATTTGTTTCTACTTGTTATGATTTCTAGATACGATGAAAATTTTAATCAATCTAATTATCGCGTCTAACTATCGATACAATTTTTTAAAACGCTAAATTGGAAACTTCTTATTCACCCAACATATTCTTTTGATTTTTTTTAAATAAATGCATGTGAATTGCATGTTCCTGATTTTTTTACAGGAAAAGTTAACAAATTATGGATTATGCCATTAATGAAGCTATAGAAATGCAAAACGTTAGAAATGACCAATTTATAATTTTAATAAATATTGTATATTAAAAGAAAATGTTATTTTTCTTATAACAAAAAAACGACATTACTTATTATTGCCCAAACGTAAATCTGAATACATTTTCAATAAGTAATAATTATACGTATGTATTGTTGACACTCTCAAACTTACATTTACTTAACATACAACAGTAGTGTAACTAGAAGAAACATGTAGTTCAAAAATCTACTTAAGTTCAAGAAAGGTAATTTGAAACGATCGAACTTGGACAAATCATTTACAGAATATTGTTATAAATTTATCGAAACATAATTTTGTTCAACCTGTGAAATGGATCATAACACAGTTAAATCTATAGTTAAACTACTGCGGTAAATTTAAATTATGACTATGTTATCATTTTATTACATTAATAGTTATGCTAAGACATTTTCGAAAAGAAAAAAACTATTAGGTTCTCTATTTATGAACAATTCTGAATTCTTAATAACATTAATTAAGAAAATAGAACTCAAGAACAATTATATTTTAGATACAAATAGTTTAATGCTTTACACTACATTATTTTACTTCAAGTCACTGCATAATTCCATAATCGCAACAAACCTGATTATTATTTTTATATCAAATTAACTGAAATGAAATAAGAAAATATAACCACTTGTGGTTGGGAGTTCCATTTATAGAATGTAATATTAAGTGCATATTTCATTTTATTTTATTTATAACTAACAAAATACATTCATAACATTAAATATTTAAAATTTAAAAAAATATGTTATAATCTAGATTTATTGATTTCAGTTCGCAAATCATTAGCTGCTAAACGAAAATCGAAATTGTACTACAGGCCAACGTTTCTCAAACTATGATTCGTGTTCCAAAATTGGGTTGCAATAAATTGTAATGAGTCTTGAAATGATAGCTGCCAGCGTATTTAAGCTAGAAACTGGTTGAAAATTGTTAGCAATTAGATAGCAGTACAACTAAAAAGAAGTACACCTATACCTCGCTTTACGGCCTAGATACTTTCCACGAAACTTGGCCGCAAAGCGAAAAGCCGTGTAAGGAATCATTATTGCGCTTTCGCAAGATTGGCAATATGTAGATATCGATTTTTTTTGCCGTTATAGCGAAACATTTTAGGCTACGGCCTATCGAAAATGTATCTTAATTGAAGAGGGCCGTTATAGCGAAATGCCGTATAAAGAGCGGCCGTATAGCGAGGTTTGGGTGTATGTGGGATTGCGTTGTAAAAAGGTTGGGAAACGCTGCTCCAAATAAAATAAAATATGTTTTACAAATAAATTCGGCAAATCTTTCAATATTAATTAGATTCATTTTGATGAACATTCAAAAGGTGATCGGTATATCCAATAAGATTATATATTTTTAAATATTTTCAAATTAGTATATATGCATACAATATATACAATATACAATATAAGTGATATTATATCTCTTGGGCAAAAAGACCTATAGTTAATAGCCCTTTGCAACAATATAATTTGTTTTCTTTCCATTATATATCTTCATTTTTTACTGTATATTTTGTAATTGTTCTTGCAATAAATGTTATTATTAGTATATCTCTTTAAAAATCAAGTTTTTTTTTAAATAATATTATTAATTAATTATTAATAGTAAATTGTATTATTTAATAACAATAATATCTAACAAAGTACAAAGTAATAATATATTTCCAATTATTATATAAATTGTTAATTTGACATTAACATGAAGCTCATTATGATTAAAACTTCATTAAAATTACAAATAAATAAAATTGATTTATGTAACTTCATATATTTGTGTCAGCAGAACATGTTTTTAATATATACATATATATAAATTACGGCCCCTCATCTGCCACCTCGCGGTAACATGTAATTTGATTGTGCTGTAAATAATAGGATATGCAACTGCATGTACTTTCGATTTAATAGCAATCGTGTTCTTTTAATACTATTGTAATGAAAATTATAATTTTGTTGACTTTAGTTTAAATCATATACCATACTCTCAATGTTCTCTTAGTTTGGATAAAACATCCTCTTCGTATTATTAAAATATTGAAGGAAGTTTCTTTGGAAGACGATGTAAGATATAAGGAACTAATAATTAATCCATAAAAGAAACTTTTATGGAGTTACTGCAAAAACACATTAACCCACATATTCCTGCGCCCTTTGCATAATCAACGCAACAGCGAGAATGCAAACGAGGTAGAGAAAAAATTGTATAAATGTCTGATGATTCATTTAAATAACAATATTCTATTTTAAACCCTGCAGGCCTACATAGCATAATTGGAACTGCTCTGTGTGTGTGTGTACTTTTTTAACATTTACCTTGTGTAAGTAGAATCTGCGATACTCGTTTCTGGACTTGGCGTGGAGCTAGTAGGCTCCATTTTATATAATTTATTGCAAGTAATTGAGTCATACTAACGACATGTTTCTAGTTTTGATACGGTAAAACAAAATTACGATTAGAAAAGGGGGTAGTGTGGGGCTTTCTGTCTAAAGGAATTGAACACCTGCACGGTGTCCTAGCGCGTATAGTACTAAAACTGGCTGTAGCTCTCGCACCGTTTCAAGGGTTGTTCGCTATTCAATATTTCTACCAGTTCGGAATATCTGCGCATGCTGAACACTAGAAGGGTGTTTTGTTCCGTAATTTACACAGTCCTCTACGTATTATTTTTGTTTCTTGCTCCCTTTTCCGCGTTTTGTTTGTCCGTTGTTTGCAATGAACAATTATTGTGTACTTTTATCTTCTCCTCTTAACCCGTTTCCAATTGCCTCGCCATCACAGGAAATGGTTTGTTGAAACATATTTATCTCATTTTATTGCATTCCATCGGTGCTTGTAAATTTCAGAATTAATGTTTACTGCATCGAAGTTACTCGATCTACGACTGTTGCAAGTTTGCTGAAATTTGCTCGTTATCTAAATATTATATTGCTTTAATAATATTATTTACACATTCATACTTTATTCATTACAATTCCAAGAAATATTGTTTCCATATTCGGTTGTTTTATTTTTACTTATTCGATGTTTTTAAGGAACCCAATAAACAATTTTTAGTGACTCCATTTCATATATGTGTCCGTGGCATCAAAATTTTAAGAACAGTGGTGATTTAAGGCTCACTAATCTACAATAATTAATTATTTCAGTTGAACAATATAAGTATTTAGATTAAGAAAATAACAGGTATTTTCTAATCTTTCACGTATGGTATACATGGGGGTAAGCTGTCACATCGACAAAAAAAAACACCTATTTTATAGCCATGCGTTGTTTATATCCCACTCCTCTCGCATATGCAGCGTGATTGGTGGTTCAAGGATCCCAAAAAGAAATGCGCTTTGTCCTACCTTGTACATTTGAATCATGGTTTATACTTGTCGTAAAACAGTACAAATTTGAACGCCAAAACTATCTGAAAGGATGACTATATCATCCAAAGACTGTAGAACTGTCACTCCAGTAAAAATGTATATTTTTGCTTACGATATAAGATAAAATTGTAGAAGGTATGGTGTGAAATATTCGAAATCATCAATTTCGAAGCACATGTATTTGGCAGAAATAGGATCGTAAGCATAAAAAAGCGCGCGAATTGACAGCTCGCATGTCGCAATGCGCAGTAGAATGCGAAAATAATGTCTTACCTTACAAATGTATTATGCTTACAGCCCTATTTAGTACCACAAGCGGTCCTTCAATTTTCATCGTGTTTCATTTTTTACTTAGATTTAATTTCAAACCCAGGACCTTTCTATCATTTATTTTTGTGAAAAGCGCACTGCCCCATCGAAATTATATCATACTTTTTCGTACTTATGTAATCCAGGCAACTTTATGTACATGTGGTGTTCATTGTATTATATTCTTGTAAATGTTATTGTTGCTACTTGTTTAGTTTTATATAGTTCCCAGAACAAATTATAACATATCAACATGGTACTGAAATACAGAAACAAACTGAAGACGGAAAATAACATGTAAGACCTATGGTCAATCATTAAAATTAAATTATAAGTGATCAACCATAACAACGGTTGTAAACCGCAGGTTATACTTTACTCTGTTTTATACTAATAATAAAATTTAATGTAATACAAAAAAATATATTCAGAAAATACTATTGATTTAAAGGGCTATAAGCCATAGATCATTCTGCCCACTGTTTTGTATTTTCGTTTTTCTGTTATTACTTGTTCTTAATATTGTTGTCACCGGAAATCGCATGTTATACGAAGAAACATTATTTTTTTGGTTCCCTAAAAATGTGTACCTATTACAAACAGTACAATGAAAAACAGGTACAAATGATTTGTTTCACAAAGTGGGGAAATAGATTTTTTAAAGGATACTCGTCCAGAATTAAATATTTGTATATGTTACAAAGGGAACTTAATTTTAGTAAGGGTTAGCACAAAAACGGTTACGAAACACTGCTACTGACAAATAAAGTAAAGACGAAAGAACATACTTGTGAAAATATCTTTAATACAAAGAAAGAAGAGGTACAAAATACTGCGAACATCGCAACATGGGGAATTAGTTTATTAATTCGAAAATAAACAGAATATAAGTAAACCGTATGGTGATTTTTATATTTATATATATACAGTAGTACCTCGACATACGAGTTTAATTCGTTCTGTAACCTTGCTCGTATCTCAAAGCACTCGTATATTTGGGCACTCGTATATCGAGGTACTGCATTACATTACAGTAGGGAAAAAAGAAAAACTTATATTTCGGAGATCAATTTTAATGATTAAATTAAAAATTTTCAAACACAATAGCAGCTGTGAACCGCATGTTTTGATTTCTCAAAACTAAAAACATAACTTTTACTTGTTTTTAATTTTCATATAACATTTTTTTAAACATTTGTATTTATATTTATAACTGTCGCTTTTGATGCTTTAATGCATTTTAAGAAATAAAGAACAACATAAAAAAATACATAAATGTTACAGTTTTCAAGAATTCAACTACTGATGTTTATGTTCTTGAACAAGAGATGGCGCTATTATTTAGTTTTAGGTAGCATGTCGCAAGAGGGTGCTGTTGATCGCAGTCGGTGATTCTCAAACAGCTGTCGAAATTCAGGTCTTGAACACGGAGGAAGGCGCATTGCGGCAAAAAAGGTGAAGAGACGTTGTAGATGCGACCACATCGCGATTCCGTTAAATAAACTGTGCATAATCTGTGCTTTCACTTCTCGTTTCTTGCGAACGAAGTGAACATCGAAGATGCCGCAACGCGCGGCCGAGGTGGATCCCATGGCCAGGAATTTACCACCCCATTACTTGCACGAATTGCCCCAGGAGGACGAGGAACGGCTGGGCAAGCTTTTCGCCAATCTGGACAAGGATGGGGATGGAAAAATTGATATACACGATCTGTCGAGTGCTCTTAGAAAGTTCGGTGTCCATCATCGGTATGCAGAGGTGAGTTGTTGTAAATTATAGCATCCTAAATTAACTCACCTTCCAAATGCCAATTATTGGACATGACGAAACCCCCTCCCGGATCGCATTAAAATTAGCGATCTGAACCTTAATACTATACACTTTTATTGTCAATATACATGTTCGGTGAGTGTATTTACATAAAGTTGCCTAACAAGCCTAAATGCTGACCTTGATGTTGGCTGATGATCTCCAACCTTTGATACTTCACGGTCTAACGGCTGCTAAAAGAACTTCCTTTAAAAAAAAAATGTTACCACACGTGGAGGGAGATCGACCGGAATGTGCGTTTCACTTCCTAACGCTCTCCAATGTATATAATATAATCATCATAAACTTTGGTTACTTTAAAAACATGGCTAATTTTATTTCCCGATAATAAATTTTATCGTCTCTTTATCTTTATTTAAATAATTGTTTTTCTTCGGCCAACCCCGTCGTTGATTACTCACACTTGCATCTGGTTTTCCCATTTCAAAATTGGAGGAATCAGTGTTCAGAGTAAGTTTTATCTTCTTTGATTGCATTTCCTTCGTTTTATCAACTTTTATCTAGATGCAACCCTTCGCGATCGGTCAGGGTCATATGCGTTATTGGTTTTACAAAATGTTCGATGTGCATGCATGTATTGTAGCCAACCTATCTCTGGCATCTGACCCTGACTGACGATATTGATTTTTAGTCCAAATGTGGTAAAACGCTGTGACACACTTGCCAAGGTTACAAATGGAAATTAGAAGAAACGCCCCCGGTCCTCTGATAGATTGTAATCGTAGTTAAACTTTGTTGTTCATTTATGCTATATGGAATGCATTGGCTAGCATTGTAATTACAAATGTAATATAGTACTAGTTATATTACTTTAGTTTATGGTTTCAGGATGTAAAGTGGTCCCATTTTTGTAACTAATTGTATTTTTATAGTTCTGTCAATTCAATTCATGTTGCTCGTGATTATTAAAGGAAGTGAAATTTCGTTTCATCCTGTATGAAAGCTAACACAGTTACTTATTTTAAATGATTTCGCATTTATTTTATCGATGCTTATATTATTACACTACATATAATTTATTTTGCCTACATCCTTCTGAGTTGGAAAATATTCTCCAAAATAAAAAAAAAGACTCAATATACATGAAAATGCACAACTCAGCAAACTTATCGTAGAGAGTCAACGACTCTTAATAAGTGTAAACGTGTCAACCGCAAGCTTACTAAAATTTGTACATTAGGAGACACAAATCAACCGAAAATTATGCTCAACCATACATAATTTTAGTCTTAGTTGAGCAATTTTATTGTTACTTATTATTATATGCGAGATAGTTTAAAAGGCTTATATCAATAATGGAATGTTGAATTTAGTGTTGGTTGTTCAAATATGGATTTTGCATCTTATATTTGAACTGTCTATAATGATTGTAGATGACTGCACATTTGATTGCCTTCAGGGATGTATTCTCTGGACAACAACGTCATTTTTTGTCGTCTACTGTATCGTAATTTAACAGTTTTGTTGTTTGTTTGCAGAAATTCTTGCAGCAGTCGGACACTGATAAGAGTGGAGATATTTCACTCGCCGACTTCATCTATTATGTGAGGGAGCACGAGAAGAAGCTGAAGCTGCATTTCTCACACTTGGATAAAAATAAAGATGGTGAGACATGTTATTAACATACCCAATTAATGTAGGAAAATTGATAATTAAAATATAAACGTTAATTATAAAGTGGTAACTTGAAATGTACTAGTTTTACAATATCCGTATTTGCTAAATTATCGCTTGAAAAGTTATTATTTATTGGAATTAATATAAATTTGTTTTATATTGAATTGCAAACTATATTTTTTAACGTGCATATTTCATGACCTTAATTATTCGTTAGGTTTGTTTTTCCGTAGTTTTACTTTGTAGTGTTATATAGTGTTATATCCTCCATATAAGATTTGTTTTTTTTTATTTCGTTAATGATGTACTAATTTTCTTTAAAATCTCTGCCGTGACGATTTTTACATACTTTAAAAAAACTATTATAGAAAAGTACCAAATTGTATAAACATTTCAATAGCACTGATTTTTAAATAAGTTTACTTTTGCGTATTTCATCGACCTAATTCTATTTATATTTTAAAAAAATGTTATTATTTTCGTATTATTTGTAAACTCTCAATGTTACTCCTATACATTATATCAATAATACATTTATTGCACCAATTTATTGTCTATAGCCCTTGCAGCAATAGCATTATATTTACTTTCTTTGTAATTCCTTTTTACTATTGCATTGAGTTTATATTTTTTATAGTTGTTGCAATAAATGTCATTATTATAAAAATCATATGTATTTATAAATTAAATAGTAACAAACCGTTATAAAAGGCCATTCAACTTGTCAATAAGCATAATGAAATAGCAATAATTGTTTAAATTAGGTTGGAAAGACTGCGGTCAATAACCTTGGAATGTACGTAAAAATATGTAACTTATGTTTTTTCTTGTCAATGTTTGTATTGTTTTTAATAATCTATTTCGTAAAATTTCGTTTAAAAATGCTAAAACCTTGCAATTTGGACGTATTTTGCGAACAAGTATTTTTTTTATATCTTTTTAGAATTCCATAATAAATTATAAACATTTGTTGTTTTTATTTTATAGGTAAAATAGACTTGGAGGAACTGATAAGGGCGTTCCATGAGTTGGGAATTCCACTGGATAAAAGCGAGGCCCGGAATCTGTTACAGAGGTATCTGTCAAATTAGTACGTTCTTATTTTTTTCTTTTGTCATTCTTTAGGCTTCGTCGTGCTCCTTAAAGTTTGTATTATAATCTCAGTCACTTCTATTTGTAGCTTGTTCTAAAAATATTCGCAAACTCTGGGCCACCAGACACTTTCATGCTCCATTCTTTATCAACTGTTTACGTGTTATTGTTTTCACTTTAGCTCGATTAGTTGTCTACGTTGAATTGTTTATAGGCAATCGTGTGGCTAATATAAACATACTTATAATATTACTTCATTTTTAAAATTATTTATCTTATTTGGCTTTTATACTAATTTAATTCACGTTAAAGTATGTCACGCAAACAAGTTATTTACTTTTATTGTTTCATTTCAGAATGGATCAAGATGGGAGCCTAAATATCAGCTTTGACGAATGGAGAGACTACTTACTATTGGCGCCCAGCTGCGATATCCATCAATTAATCCATTATTGGCGACATTCTACTGTAAGTTAATAACTATTCATAAAAAGAAACTTATCGATTTTTATTGACAATATTAATTATAAATTGTCTAGATCTTAGTAAAGCAATAGTAATATTAGTAGGAACACTTTTTCTTAACGGACTTGATTATCGCATTGTTTCCGGGTCCAGTAAAAAACAGTTCTTGTAGACTATTATTGGTTTACGGGATCAGTAAAATCTGGGTTTTTCGTTTTATGCTGGTGGAAATCGGATCACGTATTAATATGGTTATTTTAAAGATGTATTTACTTACCATATATCTAAAAATCTTTTCTGATAATGTATAATATCTCACGAGTCGTCTAAAACATTTCCCATGCGGGGCTCCAGGCCGCAAACAATGTTAATATAACCACAAATTTGCATGGAGGAAGTATAAATAAACCATATATACTTTGATATGTGTATGTCTTTAAAGCAGAACATGTCGGAACAGAACACAGATTTTACATGTTTTGCGAAAAGATCTATGGTCAAAAAAAAATTGGTCACCTCTTACATATAAAGCTGACAGGTTCTATCTTTTTTTAAAATATTTTTAGAATTTATTTCTATTCATTTATATAAAAATTGAAAGTATTGAAAATAATTTCATTCATTAAAAAATTATCGCAAAGTTATTATCATTTCGTGATTAGATACAGAAGTTTTAAAGTCGTATTGTTTTACTGAAACGTGGTCTCAGTTATTCATCAAAATTTCTACGAATCAAATTTAATTTCGGCAAGCGGTGTCCTTTCTATTCAGGATTAATGAAAAGCACCGAAGACGATGATCACGCGGTAATGGAATTTTTCACAAAATTTATTTATTTATTTTTTAAATTAGATTTGCATCCGTCCATACATAATATTTTCCTACATTTTATTTGACTGTGTGGCATTTGTATTCTTGTTATCATCTCTGTATAATAATTAGATACCGCAAATGTTTAGTAGGAATTGCGAAAAACATATTTTTTATTTAATATTTATATTTTTACTTAAATTGATACACTAAATATGTATAGTGTCTCAATTGATAATTAATAGTTTCAGTTATGTGTGATCAGACTAACTGATTTATTAAATGGAACAAATAAATAAACAGGACTGAGTGGAAACGCTTGTCAGTGATCCATTGTGTATAGTTATTATTATATAGACCAGCAGTCGCCTACCTACCGGTGATCCGCTAGAGAATTTTGGTGGTCCGCAAAGTAATTTTACTATATTTGCAATAGTTGTTTTTATTATAATGTGAAGCAACTTTTTTTTTGCAATTCTTGCATTATCATGTTGCGTATTTGAAAAAAGTCCAATGCAAAATAATTTCTAAGTACTATTTCATGTTTAGACGCTTATCTGTGTGTGGTCCATGATGTCAAAAAGGTTGGCGACCGCTGATACAGAGAAATTAATAAACAAAAGAATCCATAGATATCTTGATTATTCAAAAACATTATATAAAATTAAAACCTGGAATTACATAATGATCTCTTTCATTGACGGGTTTCCCTCAGTTTCACTATTATGAACATGAATCTGTATTAACATATGGATGACCCACTTTTACCGAATTCCAATCTTGCATACACAATTTCGGTTACAGTGTTTTGCAATCGCAGTTAGACATTACATTGCTAATTCATTGCCAAGTAGATTTTTTTGTATGGTTTAACGTATAATCAATTGTGTAACGTGATTGTTGCGATCACCGGCTGCCGGAGAATGGAGGAAAGCACTTCTGACCCTGAAACTTGCAGTCGCTGACGTAATTCGTTCTCAGCCAATGGAGTTGCGCTATCGCTGACAAGCCTTCTCATGATAATACTACAATGTGCAAATAATATAGAACAAATATGTAGACGTTGCATGTATGCATTTTTAAATTACTTTATAATGTGTATGTATAGATACAATTATGACTATTATGTCTGTTCTGCGAAATTATAAAAGTTTATCGCAATCTTTAGAAACGAGATAAGGTCAAAGTAACAATATTTTTTTAAAAATAAATTAGTATGAGTCTGCGTTAACTCAGCATAAAATTGAAATTTTAAAGTTTACACAATTGATAATTTATTTAGTAATTTAATTCCTAGAGAAACCATTGTATGAACAACATTTTTAATTTTGCTATTGTTAACTTTGTACCACTTTACTTGGAAAGCATTGAAGCGTTCTAATATAAACTAATTATTTTCAGAAACAAATTAAATATTACTGAACTGTATGAACGAAAAGTAATTATAAATTAGTTTACCAGATTTTGTATTCCAGAATTCCCCAATTCCAATATTCCAATTTTTCTTATTAAAAAAAAACAAAATTTGTATATACTATATATAGTACAGTACAATCTGTTATTTATTTCCAAAATATTAATTAATCAGATTATATTTAAAAAAATATTTGATAGTTGAAACCGATAAGATTATTACAAATAGATCTTATTTATAAAAGTAATTAAATTCTTAGATATATGATAACATTTTACATATGTTTAATTCCAGGGGAGTTTAAGAAACAAATATAAATTAATATTAATTTCTTAATATATTAAAATAATATAATACTGCAGTTGTTATGCAGAGATGTGGAAATATCATTAATCTCAACATATGGGACGAAAGGATATTATGCTCACGTGTAAATGGATTTATTAGTATGTAATATTTTGCGCGTGTTATGGATGATTTTTAGCAAACCAATAAAATTTGTTGGAAATACAGTCCATTGTATTTATATGTTGTTCATCTTTAAATGCGGAATTTCCATCACATAATGTGAAAGTAGAATGAAGGAACATTGAATGAAGACATAAATGACTATAGATTTTTCCATATATGTATATGAACCGTTAGTAATGGACTATGTATATCTGAGCATGTCCCGCATAGTAATTTTCGTTCTCGATTCAGACCTTTGAACGGGAGCTTTGCGTTTAGTCAGATGGCCTGTGCGATAATAACCGCAGAGATAACTCGTCGTCGTCGACACGTCACTGCCCCACCTCCAGCTGCTGATCCGCTTAATACCGGCCTCTCTGTTTATCTCTCTCTTTCTCTCATGTACATATCTATTCCATTCACGTGCAATAAGTTTCAGTTTGCATCAGAAATTGGCGGTTGTATCAACTAGCCTGTAACTCTCTCCTCTTGCTCGGCTGACTCAATGCCTGCTATCGTTACACAGTTGACCCGCAGCTAATAACATTATCTGTGATAATAACATTTAAGTAGATTATAATTTTTGGGAATTTGCTCGTGTGATATTTAGTGGTGCAAAATGTACGGGCAAGAAACAACGAACCCGATACCGGATACCTTTGAGGATTTTCTAATATTTTTTAACGATCTGCTGTCGAAGGTAATTATTGTCCGCTTATTACATTCAAATATTTCGTGAACGACCAATAAGAGCGATAGATACCGGCAGCGAATGGAGAAAGTGATAGAGACATGCAGTAGGAAACGAGCGGAATTTTCTAGACGACCTTGAGACATCCGGGGGTCCCCCTAGCAACAGTAGCCATTCGCGAATATCGGACTTTCCAAAATCAAAAAAAAAAACTTAATAGTTGTGCGAATCGCGCAATAATCTTAAAATTTAGTCGTACATTAATAATTAAAAATATAATTTTCGACTCGTGCGCTTGTATCCGGCGGTTGCCAAATGTTATATAAATATGCGCGTCGTTTGGCTAAATTAAGCCGATCATTGAGCAGGTGGTTCTCCGGAACTATGAATTTTCAGCTTCAGTATTTTGTAAACTCCAATACGCATTTGTCACTGAAAAAAAGCTAGTATAACGCATTTTCAAGCGCATACATATAAAACAAATTATAGACGGAATAAAGAATGGTTGCTAGGTTTCTGTATTATTAGCTTTAAACATTCTTTAGGAAGAATTTCACTTTGATTAGTTTGTCAAGTGTTTTGACACTTTATAATTTTTTTCTTTATTACTTATTGTATTTGTTAATTTGTATATAAAACATGACTATTTTTTACGAGATAACATATTTCTTCAATAAGCTACATGGGAACTTTGTGCATAGGGTGAGATTTATACAGCATTTTGATGACACTACTGCTATTGCTTCTATATATATTTTTTTGTTGTATTCTTACTAAATGATAAGCTGTACTTGATGGCTGTTGGACTTTGCAACAATGAAACTAATGATATAATTGTAATAAAACTTATTGAATATGGTTGCAATGTTTATGCATATTTTTTCTTATTTACAGTATTTGGACATTGGGGAGGATATGAACGTCCCTGATGATTTTACCCAAAATGAAATGCAAACTGGTATGTGGTGGCGACATTTAGCAGCTGGTGGTGTAGCGGGAGCAGTATCACGTACATGTACTGCCCCTTTAGATAGGCTTAAAGTATTTCTTCAGGTATGTGAAAATCATGAAAATATTGAACTTTATTCTCTTTACCCACATTCTAAATATTACAGGTTCAACCGAGCAAGCAACGGATAGGAGATTGTTTCAGCAATATGGTCAAAGAAGGTGGTGTGCGAGGCTTGTGGAGAGGCAATGGAATAAACGTGTTAAAAATTGCACCGGAATCGGCGATAAAGTTTGCAGCTTATGAGCAGGTTAAGAGATTCATCAAGGGCGATTCTAAACATCAGCTAGGCATTTACGAAAGATTCTGCGCCGGAGCCCTGGCAGGCGGAATTAGCCAATCTGCAATTTATCCACTGGAGGTGCTAAAAACTCGCTTAGCTTTAAGAAAAACTGGCCAATACAAAGGAATTTTGGATGCAGCATACAAAATCTACGTCCAAGAAGGCATATTGAGTTTTTACCGTGGTTACATTCCAAATATTCTCGGCATCATTCCATATGCCGGAATTGATCTAGCAGTATACGAAACCCTGAAAAAGAAGTATCTCCAAGCGCATGCTAGTGAGCAGCCGAGTTTCTATTTACTTTTGGCATGTGGAAGTATATCGAGCACTTTGGGTCAAATGTGCTCGTATCCATTGGCTTTGATCAGGACTAGATTACAAGCTCAAGGTAAGCATTTCAAATAAATTGGATTGTTAATCAAATCTAATATTATGATTTCAACGTTTCAGTTGTAACAGAAGCAACGGTGGATAGATCGAGCGTCTCCATGACAGGAGTATTTAAGACGATTATAAAGAAAGAGGGAGTCCTGGGACTATACAGAGGCATAACGCCAAATTTCATAAAAGTTATGCCTGCAGTGAGCATTAGCTATGTTGTCTACGAGTATTCCAGCAGAGTACTCGGTGTAAATATGACATGATGCAAAAGCTTACTAGGAAAATTTATGATTAATTTAATAAATTTCTTCACATCCACACCATTTAGCGCGACATGCGCTATTAACCATGTAGTAGCAGCGGTCTCGGTACATTGGCAACCTCGGCCCAAATGGCCATAAAGATGTTTTCTCTAGCAATTCCAATATTTATAACTATTGTGATTTGCCTAGCTAATTTATTTATTTGTACAGAATTATTGTTACTTTATTTCTTATACATATATCTGAGCTATAAGTAATTAGGATTTTATCTATTTTTTAATGAATTATTAGCTAATATTTACCTAATCGTCGTTTTTTGACATTTTAAACACGGAAGAAGAATTACATGTTTTAACTAGGCGTGTTAAATATTTATATAAAGTCATCATTGAAGCATCCACATATTAAAGTGTCTTTTTTTAACTACTGTGTAGTTTCGTTACAAAACGTCATTTTTATATGAAAATATTTTAGCAGTGTTAAAGCAAATTGTTACTGTTTTAATAAATACTATCAAAAATGTGTACACTTTGATGGCTCTTCCTTTTTGAATCAAATTTATCTTCAATTTAATACTACATGTGTATTTGTGCGTTGATCTTCGTATGTATAATTAATTCTCATAATACCAAAGACATGCAAATAGAATATAACTAAATGTTTGTAACGAATTCGTTCGATGGTATTTAAAATAAAATATCTGGTTAGTCTAGTAGTAAATTCTTAATGCAAATGGATTAAAATATACGATGTACTTAATATTTTAATATTCCATGTATTATTTGTATGTATACAATAATAAATATTCCTGACTACATAATTAAAAATTCTAACTATAACTATATTATTTTACTTTGCCCATCTATTTTCATTCGACCTAAATGTTTGTGAATTATATTCAGACCTATTATAAAAATATTGCAATCTGAGCGCATATTGATAGTCACCGAAGTCTGCGAGTGGTGGAATTTATATATACTTAGAGTATATGATACTTGCGCACCTTTTATTTAACCCATCCAGAATATCAAGCTCGAAAGACTACGAAAATTGAACGGTGTACTTTGCATATTATATAAATAATAACAGTAAAACAGTTTCTAAACAAATCATTCCTGGTAACAATTTTGATATCTCTACCAGGTATTGTGTGAAATTTTGTTTTTAAAAATTTAGCCTTTTATAATTTATGATCTTATTTTTGAAGCAATGAAATGATAATGTTTAGTGCAAATAGTTAATGTGTAGAATAAATAAACGTGATATTTTTCTTATACCAAAATTCATAACATAAACTCATTAAATTTCATTAAAATTTTATGCGCTTAAAATAACCCAAACCAGTATTTCAATGTCTAAAGGTGTTATTCTCGATTTACTTATAAATTAGTTACTTCAATGATTTCATCTCTTAAATACTATTTATTTATTTTTAATTTTTACAACGTGTATACTTATGACTATGTTGAGGTGACCCTTTGTAAGCTGTTGTTTTTAAGACTGGTTTTCAATTGGCATTTAGCATTTAAAAAGTATATTCAAGAATTTTCGTATACAGATATCTAGAATTGGTGGTATCGTCGTATATGAGCTCTTGGTCACTTGATTTTTAATTATAATTGTTCGTTTATTTATAAACATTTGAAAGACTTTTTTTGAAACACTGCCATCTAATGGCTGGTTCTCATATCACTGAGAGCGCTATTAGTCTTACCTAACATAGCTGTGATGTAAACTAATCGGTTTGTGTCATAGCTATAAACAATTTAAACTTATTTTTATTTAACTTAACAATCTTAACAGCGAATAAGGCCGGAAATTAAAAAAAAAACATATATTTTTTCGGTCTGAAGAATTAAATTTAAGTGAATTTATAGATAAATTTGCAAAAATCAAAGAAACATCAATTTTACTATTCAGAAAAGAATAAATCTTGTTAAATTCTTAAAGGAATTAAAAACTAAAAATTGTATTATTAATTATATAATTTATTGGAGTTTCCAAATTGTATTATCCGGGGCCTCAAAATCCTAAGAAAGGCGATGTCAATAGACTTTGTTGCTTATGATATATGTAATAACGGAGCTTCATTTGTATCAATTAACATTAATTATAGATTAAGTGAGGATAGTGGCGGATAAATTACAATGAAAAATTATACACTTTGTCACTAGCATTTACTATAAGTTGTAATGTGGAATAGTAACGGTACTGCCTAATATAATAGGGCTAAAATTGTTGTATTTATGATTTTTATATTGGTGAATTGATATACAATAAAGATCAATTATTTTACTACAAATTGTATATATATAGAAAACAGTACTTACTAACATTGTTGAAAAGTTGTTCGAGGCATCGGGCGCCGCACCAAGAGGTTGAGTTTGCTGTTTAAAGACTGTTGATATACCCCTTGATATAATTAACTTATATCATTGTAAACACTTAGAATGGCGCGCAAATTTGCAGGCAAATGTAATACAGTGGTACCTCGATATACCAGTGCCCTTATATACGAGTGTTTTGAGATACATGCCGCCGACCGAGCGATATTTTGCTTTGTGATACGAGTAATTGCACACTACACCGCAGCACACGACACCAACAGTTTCTCCTACCTCAGACTAGACCTCAGTCTATGTGCTTGATTCCCTCGTTTTCAAAGTATTTTTGATAAGTTGGGTTCATTTTTTGCTTTTTCTACATTTACAAAACATTGCTTTGAAATACGAGAAATTTGAAATACGAGCAAGTTTACAGAACGAATTAAACTCGTATGTCGAGGTACCACTGTATATATTTTCATAGCTTTGTAAAAAATGATTCTTTGTCGATAAACAATTTTAAAATTGAAAAATACTGTGCTTAAACTTACTAAATTTGATCAAAATCGCTGATTGATTATAAATAAAAATAGTAAATATATATTAAGTAAGAATTTAGTGAAAAAAAAAATCTAACATGAAAGATACATATCTTAAAACCTAAATCTTCATAGGATCCATAAATGTGAAAATATATTCTTCCTTAAAAGAGTTTGAAGAATATATTAATCAAAGTGTCTGATTATTTTCATTGACGATGAAGTTTTGGCGATAAAGGAAAATAATACAAAAATAGTTGGTATAAATTTTATTTATAATAGAATTTTCTTAAATAATTTTAATATTACAAATGTCTTTCTATCTCGCTTATCATCGATTGCACTCTTTTTATACAATAAAATACTCTTTCAAATAATATATCATCAACGTAACAAAAACGGATAGACGACTTTAACATTTCCTTTCATTACATTTGTAATAATACAAAAATATACCAATCCTGTGTGTATTTAATTTATTACATAATAAATCCACCACCACGTTTCTAATAGTTTTAGATCTCTTTTAATCGATTTCATTAGTTTATTCTATCTACAGTTTTTTTTAATACAAAATGTGCTCAAAATAAATCCGCATTTTCGTCCAGCGAAGATGCATCGTCTTCTGTCATAATTCCAACCACTTTCTCTAATTCTCTCCCTCTTTCATCATTCGAAGTCTACGAGTTTTGATCCTCTTTTTGAAAAATATTTTTTAGTTTTACCCTAAACCACAGTTACATGTTTTTTTCCTTTACTTAGAATACAATTTATATGGAAGAATATATTAATATATTTACAACAATTTAAATGTTAATACTAATATTAGTTACAAGAAGTGAACTCTATGAAGAAAGTAAAACGATTTTCTTTTCCAAGTAGAATATCGTACAGAGTTCACCTAATTACATGTTTGTTTTAGTTTGTTAACAGAACTAAACCATTTCCAAATTGTGATTCGACTAAATACATTTTTCAATTCATGATTTCCAGATAAAAATCAATTTTAAATTCCTATACATTTCCATTTAGTTGAAAGTTTTATTTAGGTTCAGATTTCCAATTCAAGTTAAAACTGAATAGATCATAAACATTGGATGTCTGTGTAATTCCTATTTTAAAAATTATTTAAGGTGGCAGTATGAATTAAGTCGAATAAAAAAAGAAAATTAATTTATATTACATAATTTTTACGAAATTAAAAGTTTTCTTAAATTAATAAAAGTGAAAGTAATCTTGTGCGTTAGAGTTTTTGAGTTGTGGATAGATCGAACAGTTTCTGGATCAGACCAAATAGTAAATTTATACTTTTGACGTTAATTATTTTTTTGAATGTCTTGAAAAGTATAGAAATATTCAGATATATCCTCGTAAATCTCTTTGAAAATAATATAATTTAAATCAAGCATTAATTATAGAAACCTGATGAAATAATGAATTAATGATGATATGGAAAATCTCAGATATTTAGTAGTTCTTGGAAGATTTATCTATTAAGTTTATCTTAATGGAATTGTTCAAGAGTAGTCCTGTACAAGTAGCAAAAATTCTTCGTTGAGCGATCCTCACGATCGCCCTTTCTCCACGTCTATCCTAGATTGATTACCAGTTGCAGTCTTTTCCTGTTGCTCTTCCAATCTCTTTTCCAGTTTCTTCAGCTTCCTGTGTTTTTCTAAAACATACGCGGATTGCAATGGCAAATATAACAACATATAGGTAATAACTTACTGGCAACCTTAAGCATGATTACGCCCCACCATATGGACCAACCCCAACCGACGAGACAAAAGAGCACTGTGAAAAGTTGACCGCAGCCAATTATTGTGTTTATAATGAAAGATCCGAAGCGGGGCCGGGCACCGTCTCGCTGCGAAAACCTAGGAATGCCTATGCAGAGGCAGAACAACCCACTGAAGAAGGTCCCTGAAATTGACAACATTCAAGTAATATTATTATCGCTAGAGAAAGTCAAAGAAATCGGGAAAATACCTATGCCCGGTGTGAAAATGTTGAAGAACAGGCAAAAGTATGCGAGCCACAATGGAAGAACAGGAATGGCTGCCTTCATCGTCGACGTGTATTCCACCAGGCTGCTGTCCAGTTTGGATTTGGGTTCCTGGAATAGAAGAAATGCTTGGAATACTTTTTTGCAGCGGTTCGCGTGCTCGGGAAACACTTATTTCCCTCGCCAAGGTCACGGAAAATAATTGTTTTTTTTTCTCACTCCACACTTAATCGGATAACAGCATACCTCGGGCGGCAGAACCGTCGGGGTTAAGCTTTTCTTTTTGCTCAACATCGATGCCCGGCGACTGGCGTCATCCTCGACCTTGGACGCTCTCTTGCAGCAGGTGCAACCGCAGCAGCAGAATACGGCTCTGAAGAAGTTTTTGCATTTTTGACTGCGAAAAAAAAAGATTAAGAATTTAAATTGTCATTTTCATTAAAATATTATTTGATTCTGTTTTCAGAAAATATTTCTTTACTAATTGAGCCTGTTCAACGTAAATTTAATTAAAAAAGTAGTGGACTGATTTGATATTATAATAATATTATATTTCAAATACAAATACATAGTCGAGAAAAAAGATTGAAATTTCTGCTTTAGAATTGGCTTATAAAGAGTTGATTATCTCTAATATTTTATTTGTATTGCATTCATTAAATAAAATTAATTAAAAAAATACCTTCTTGTTATTGGAGTTGGTTCGCTTAAAATACTGTCTCTTCTATTGGCCCAACTGTCTTTCCGCTTCTTCCTTCCGCAACACCCGGTTGTTGCTTCGTCCCCAATCTTATTGCTGCGACAGCACTTCAACCTATCCATGACCGTCGACGATTTCTTTATGGTGCCTTCCGCATCAGTTATGATGATCTCTTCGACCTCCTTCTTGTTCTTCTTCAGACAACTGAAGCAGCCCTTCTTGGTTTCGCCGTCGACGGCGTCGCCAGTTTCATCCGTTTTCGGTTTCGGTTTGCATCTGGCGCACGGCAGCTTCTCCATGAACATCTGGCACTTGGACTTCGGCGGCTCCGGTTGCTGGTTTCCATTCTGTGGCGGAACACTGCTGAAACCATAAAATCGAAACGCTGAATCAAAAAAACAATGCCAATCGATCGGTTTCATCGATTTTATACCCGTTCTCGATAACCCTGTCATAATAAAGATCGTCGTTTTCATTGAGAGGCATCACGTAAATGAATGTCATTTTCGTTTTGGCCGTTTTTATTTTCATTTGTGGACTGTTTTCGTTAACTTTTTCTCTTAAAATTAAAGCTTGCGATATTTACATACAAATCATGCGGTTAGCGCAGTTAGCCGGTTTCCTTCCTCCTTTTGTGCGTTTCGTAGCGATTATCGATTTTGCTGAAAGCAAGGCGACGAACTTTTCGATTCGATTTTTAATTTAAATTCTCACTTGTGCACTTTTTTTTTGCGAACGGAAGATTCGTTCTTTTGGAAGGGATAACGAACGGATAGAATCGATGGAATGAGCGTATGATTTTTGTCGCGGCGATCCGTCGACGGGTGCGAAAGGCGCTCGAGTGTTGTGTCCCTCTTTGACCACCGATCGGGTCGTGCTTTAATGCGGTTCTCTATTTTATAAGAAGAGATTTATGGTTGTTTTACACCATGAGCGTATCGCGGTGGTCGTTGTAGGAATTTCTCAGTCACAATAATTCGCGAGTCCCGTTCGACGAACATGCGTAGATCCTGTCCGAATGAGTTTTGCGGTCCTTCGGGTAGTTTTTGGAGCTCGCTACGCCACTGGCCACTGGGAACACGCCATTTTCCACTCGATGGTCGGTCCGCACTTTGTGGCACGCGATCTGACCCTTTCGAGGAGGCAAGACCTCCTTGACCACCCACCCTCGACCCGGGGTTCGCGACTAGATTTACACATTATGCTATACTTCTCTTTTTTCCACTTGCCGTTCTTTCTTGATTTCTCTCTTAACCTACCTTACCTCAAAACGCTTGTTTGTAACAAGAACTAAAGTGAACTGACGAAGTGTGTCAGGGTTATCGGATCTATTTAGCGTTCCAAAAAAAAGAAAATCAAGAGATTTATTAAATTGTATTGTTATATCAAACTATGATTGCTATAGATATACGTTATATAAAAAATATTTAGTTCAGACACACGTAGTTCACAACTAACATTATTATACTATTCTGGTGGATGCGCCGGGACATATGCATAAATGAATCACTATTTTTAATATTTAGATATGAAAGTTAATGTATATTATAATTCGTATGAATTAAGAGCAATATTCATAATTTATAACAGTTCGATTTTTATTATTATAATTATATAAATATGTTATTTATTTATTATAATAAATATTATTAATATAATGTAAGAAAAACAACTGTTGCAAATTTTAAAATAAAAACTAAATACTTTTTTTTATTTTTTTTTAAATTATAAAAATCTATTATATATCTACTGAATTGATAAACATAGTTTCCAGTGTAGTACTATCTTTTTTCTCTTCCCTATACGTAAAATTGTAGACATTTGATAGTGTCACTGAGCGAAAGACTTTTGGTAACATTTTTGAATAATAAAGTTTTATTATTATTTAATCTAGTTTTCAAATATTTAAGTATGCTTGCCATTATTCAACTTGAAAGATTTCACAATATGATATTTTTGGTGGATGCGTAAGGATAATATGTCTATCTCTATATGTATATCAAAATAAATAAATAATAATTATTATATTTATTGTTCAGGTTAAGAAAGAACAATAAGAAATAAAGTATAGAAAACTGTATTGGTTATTAGGACAAAAGTCGGAATTGTCAGTAGAGAATATACTATTAATATACAAGGTAATCTTAAAACTAGTATGGACATATGGCATCCTATTATGGGGTATAGCCAGAAAATCGAACATACAAATTATCCAGAGATTTCAATCAAGATACCTAAGAAGTATAATCAAGGCTCCATTGTTCATCTCAAATAGGCAAATACATGAAGATCTCCATATAGATTTTGTTCAGGATACAATACCGATGTTTAGTAGCCGATACACAAACAAACTGGAATTACATAATAATATTCAGGCTATTGACTTGCTGGATAACAGCAAAATAAATATACTTAAGCGTTATGAACCTCTAGATTTAGTATATAGATTTAAGTAAATGATTTAATGTTTAATGTTTATATTCACAATAATGATAAACATCCACTGGGATAGTTTATCTGATTAATGCTACCTATAACCAAATTTACTTATTATTCAACTTCAATAGATTGTATAAACTTACTAACACACAAGAAAAATATTTATTTAATATTTATTGTGATATTCACAAACTGATAAAATATCTAAAATAATGTGTGAATTAAAAAGTTCTGAGCGATTTTCTTAGAGAAGTTTAGTGAGCCATACCTTACGATGTCTACTATACTACGACTTAAAGGAACATAAAGCTTTAACAAAGTATTTAGTAAATCCTGTTGTGTGTTAGAGCGGTCCAAAATAAGGAAGATTATTACATTACATTCATATAATTATAAAATAAAGAAAAATCAACCTAACAACTGACTATTGATAAAATAAGTATTTAATTTAAAAAAATATGATTAGGTTAAATTGGCGACTCATAGCCGAATGGTTTAAGTCGCCACCAATCGCAAAATTTGGGGTCCCGGGTTCAAACCCTGGTACTTCCAAATATTTGCAGCCATCAAAAAGAATTAGTTGTCAATGGGCAACGGTTCCGAACAAGTGTACAACAAGTAGGGCAAGAATGTCCATTCAATTCGAGCGCGAATTATTACTTATTAAGTCTGAATTACGGCGAGCCGCGTTTCGCCCATTCAACTCGTAATATACAAAGGAATATTGTTCTTCGCGTTAATTGCTTCGCATGAATAACAAATTTCATGGAAAATGCCCGCTTCACTCCAAACTAACTAGTATCTATATTTTACATCATCCACTGTTAACCAACAATACTTTATGAACAACCTTAGGAATCATAATCTTCTTTTTCAATAACTATATTTTTACAAATATCAAATTACGGCTATGAGTCGTCCTCCGCAAAATTTGGGGTCCCGGGTTCAAAGCCTGGTGCTTCCAAATATTTGCAGCTATCAAAATGAATTAGTTGTCAATGTGCAACGTTTCTGAACAAGTGTCTGCAACGACGTGGTGATTTGCTGAATGTCCGATTTGGATAGATTGCAGATATCGTTGCAAAAAGACAAAAAAAGGCTAAATTAATATTTAACATAATTATAATTTGCTATGTGAAAATTACTATTCTCAATGTATTTTTAATGAATTGTGCAGACGCCTTTAACTATTGTGAATTGTGCATTAAAATTACGTAAATATATAAATGTTAATATTAAATAACAAGTGGTTACACATTTTTATATACTTTATTTTGTTATAAGAACAAAACATCTAAGGCAGAAAGAGAAAAATTTAATAAATTGATTACTAATATGCTGGATAAGTATTTTTAGATTTGATAGTCCGAGCCATTTTTCAAAATTTGAAATTTTTCGCGAGCCGCAATTAAATACGTATTAAAAAGGTAAGCAAAAAAAAGTTTTTTTTTGTTTGTAGAAATTAAATTTATTGAAAACATAGAAATAAAAGTACCAAATATGTGTATTGAATTTAAATATTTAAAATTAAACACATTTATCTTATTTCTCTTGATAATGCTTTAAAATTTGGTGAATAATTGGTAACAGCACTCCTCACTAATTCTTTGAGATGCAGGATAGTTAATACTGTTTGAATTTCACGAATTTTAAAGTGGAATAAAGTGATTCACATAAGTACGTTGTTCCGAATATTGAAATAATTCCAATTTCCAAAATTCAGTAATCGACGTCGACTTATATTTTAATTGTAGAGTTTGATCTTCTTGCATCTCTATTAATTATAAGTCTCCAGATACTTTATGGATCATAATTATATTGGAAATGGAAAACTCACCTTGAATTATGTTAATTTCAAATAGTTTAGAAAAAATCATGAGACGATTTAAATTGTGTGTGTGTGCCACAATACACTCGTTGAGTTTTTCTTGTTTAATATTGGAACAATTTTTTTTAATTCTAGAAAAATGATATAATGTTTTATTTTTAATGACCTGTGAGAGGTCAGTCAGATATTATTTTGTCTTTCCTCTGCAATTGTAAATTCAGTGTTTGCAAATGTTCAATGACATCAGTCAAAAACATTAACTCTTATAACCACTCGTCATCGTCATCAAACAAATCTACAAAACGATTTAATACGTTGTAGCTAGATAGCCATCTAACAATGCAAAAGAAATTAATGTCATTTGGAAGTTCTTCGTCTTTTAATTCTTCGAGGAAATTTTTGTATTGTCAATGTTTTTTTGCATTGGTGCGAATGTAATTTACAATGTGTAACACTGTTTTCATAACATCAGGATATTTTAAATATTTTATAATTCCTCGGGTACATTTATCAAGAGCCACAAATAATCCTTCAAAGAGCCGCATATGTATGTATATATGCGAATATGATAATTTTGTTTTTGTTTTGTTAGTCTATTCATTTTAGTTATTAGTGGAGTTTGATCCCTGGTCCGATCTTCAATATTTATATTTTTTTTCTAAATATTTTTTTTTTCATTTTTACATACCTGTTATAACTAGAGCTTATTGTCCCTTTTTTGTATTCTGTAGATAGATTGCTTACAAATAAATTTAAAAAAAAAGAGCCGCATGTGGCTCGCGAGCCGCAGGTTGGCCACCGCTGTTATATAAGATACCAATGAGAAAATAGCTTAAAATCTTGGAGCTAACCAAAGAATGAATATTGTTGTTTTGTTTTAACACTAATTTATTAAAATATATGTACTACAATATTCACTACCCTAGCATCATAACTTCTTCAAATCCCTCGTACATACACAAAATATAGATGAGCAGTAAATTATTACATAATTTCTATAAATATGCAATTATACAAACTATATTTTTAAACAAACTATAAAAAATTTAGTATTGTTTTTAAATTTGAAGTATTGTAAACTATGTCGATCATTTTGAGCTCTTTCAAATTTTATATCAAATACAATTGTTAATTTTCAAAGTAGCTTAAATTCATTTATGGTAACAAAAAGCATATTATCCACTTAATAATTGCTATACTTTTAATAGAGCAGTTAAACCGTTAAGTATGAATTGTGGCTAATAATCTAATTGAGAAATTCTGATATGATGATATTGATTTTCAAAAAAACGTGAATAATTTCAAAGATGCTTGGAATCGGATTAGTTTTAAATCACACACTAATTAGCAGCAAGATTTGACGTTACAACAATATTAAACAATTTGAAACTAATTACTAAACTTAAACACTGGATAAATTTGTTCCATATGAATAAAGTACTTACTTCAGCATATTGACTTGGAAACTTTGTCACCACAGTTATCCGTTTTTATTGTTGAAAAAATAATTTATATTATTAAATATTACAAAAAGATATAAACCATAATTGGCATAAAAACACTGTCCATATTCTCATTTCATAACAATGGTAAAATCTATAACCGTCCGGTCAATAGCCCTTTGACCCAATGTGTGGTCAATAATTATATTTAATTATATATGTAATTGTAGAACAAATGTAAAATAAATTGAAATTTGAGATTTAACAAAAGATATGCTAATAATAGAAAGAAATTACGTGATTTTTTGAGTGCATTTCCATTAATCATTTTATCGAATTCGCATTAGGATTCGGGTTAGATGATATAAATGCCGAGAGGCGATTTCACCCACCGCTTTCAATGGTCGATTCCCTGCAAAAATATTGCGGATTGCATTAATGTAATGGGCATAGTTTGAGGATGGTTAAAGATAAAGCCCACTGCTGCACCCTAACTTTGCATTCGAAGCGTTATTAAACTTTCAAGGATGATCCATCCATAATGGGAGCCGCCTCCTCTTTAACCCAGCTGGTAATTGCCATGGGCAATTTCATCAAAAACCCAAGCACTCTGACATCAAAAAGGAACTAAACGCAGAAATAAATGATACGAGGCACACAAGTTTAACGCGCGAAGATAATAACTCGCTACAATTAAATACGCCATAAATTGTTGCTTAATTGCCGAACCGAATATCACACAATAAAATATAATAAGTTTTAGGAAGCGGCCAGTCACGAGACATTTCATAGTTTAACCTCATGTTACACATTATACTGTGTGAAATTAGTATATTTATTTTATATATTATTTATTAAAAATTACTATATTTAGGAAAGGCGTATAGTCAATAGCACTTTTCAACAGTTGTTATTAATAAAAAAGATATACTTAATATTATTTACTTTTCATATGATTATTACACACATAAACGTACATAAATACAAGTACAATTTCAGGAATCTGTTTTATAATTTATATAAAAAATAATGAACAATTCAATATTTATAAAACTAAATAAAATAGAACTTACAGTAATTCATATTACAAGTATTGATTCATTCCACACATTTTATATATAAACGTTAATCTTTTAGTTGTTAAAATCATCATCATGTGCCCAAAATTTACATTTTTTTTTGTAATTTAATGAAAAATTTATGAGTGGTGAAAATTGTATTGTTTTTTAAACTTACATATAAGTTATATAGTTTGTAATAATGAGCATCCACGATTAACTTATACACCATTTAGCATGTATAATACAATATACAATAAAAAAACTCGACTCTGTCTCTTAATTGTTTTATTAATAATTTTGAAAACTTTAAAATATTTTAATTGCTAAAACACTCAACACATTCAAATCTACATTATTTGTATACTTGTCCATATAAACAATCAAAGTTTCTATTCAAATTTCGTATGTCTAGTTTTAACGTCTTGGAAAATATCAAAATTAATTAAATTAATCGTTGAAGAATATCATTAGGATAATATTATTTTTAAGCATTATTTAATAGTAATGTAATAATAATGTGTTTTTCTTCTTGTCACTGTTTGTTTTTTTTTAACATTTAATTTTTCATTGTATAATTTCCATTTAATTTATTTATTAATTTATATTATAACTTATATTCGGTTATTATTTAATTTATAAATAGAGTTTACTTATTTTTTTTAAATTAATGGTTGGAATCGCAGGTCTACATTCTAAAGGTCGTTGGTTCTGGTCCCAGATACTGCATAGGATTTTGTTCTTTCTTTCTAGACATTTTTCAGTGATTCTGGACTGAGGCCATGGATTCCTAATGAAAACGTCTTCAGGGGATTAGTTGAGCAACGGTTTCAAACTAGTATCTGCAATAACGTGGTTATTTACTGAATATTCGATTGGATAGATAGTAAATATCATTATAAAAAGATATACCAAAAATTTTTGGTTTGTTTTGTCCAATAAATAAAAAATATTTATTATAAATACCTCAAGATTCTAATTATTTTTTCTATTAATTGACTAATAGCTAGTTTTTTTAAAAACAGTTTTGCAACAAACAAATTTGATTTTTTTTTATATGAAACTTTAATAATATTTAAATTAAAATAAAGACAAAATATTTGGTTAAAGGAAATTGTGAAAATCGCAAATGATTCAAGTAAATAATTTACATAATACTTTGGAAACATATGCAATTTGTAATTTAGCTGCAATTGTAATCATTGCAAAATAATTTTGAAAATGAATGTGCCATTGAAATTATGGAAATTCTAAAAGAATTGCGAAGTTATCTTAATGAGAATTGCATCAATGAAAAGAGTTTTTTTTTAACTAATTGAATACTAAACCTTAATATGTTCTTGGATATTTCCATAGCAAGTATTTTGCAATTTTGCATAAAATTTCTTATATACTCGAAAAATATTTTTGTAATCTAATGAGATTGGACATTTTTCAAGTTTTACGATATTTAAGTTTAAGATTTAATTAATCAGACTTTTCCAAACTTTTCTGCAAGTGAATACTTCATAAATTCTGAAATTTTCACGGAATTGCAAGGTATTTAATACAACATAATTAACAAAATTTACAAAAGTAGAAAAAAAAAATAATTATTAATTTCCATTCCAACACCTATTAACTCTCCGAGGAATACAGTTTGGGAAACCTTGAACTATATAATTGGTATAAAAGAAAAGCTTTGTAATTTGAAAAGAAGAAGAAAAATCAAGAATGATGTAGAAAATTAACGCAAATAATTTTTGTTTCCCCTAACATGCTAACATGACTATAATAAAGTTCTCAACTCAGAAGAGCACAAGTTCACAAGACAGTAAACTTTTTATGGTAACTGATCAAATCATAGAACTGAAACTTAACAGTTATACATGAAATATAGTTAGATTTACTCATAAAATAAATGTTAAATACTTTTTTAGAAATAATCAGAAAACAGCACATTTATTGGGTTATTCGGAAAGTTCATACGCTTATTTGCCATCATTTAAAAATGTTATGTTTTTAATAAGTATTTAAAAAAAAACGACTGATATTTATGCACCAACTCAATACAATCAATATAATTCTAAGTCATGTTGTCATTGTAAAAGCTTTGTAGGTTTATTTCTAAAAGTTAATCATATTTATGAACGTAATCTTATACTTTATGTTAAACAAAGAGATATGTTATATGAAGTGAAGTAGAATATAAAATAAATAGAACGTAAGTTAGTACCAAAATTAATTTGAAGAACGTCGTTTCGATATTTGTATTACATTCCAGTTAAAGTTTAAAAGTTTATAAAGAGAAAAAATGTATTAATTGCAACAACTTCAGTATAATAACACAAATTTCTTAAATTTCAACGGTTCCTAACTATGATAAAGGATTATGATTAATTTTCATGAATAAATATGTATGTTAATAATGACATTAAATAAGTTATTAAAAATATATGAAAGAGACTAAAAAGTCGACTCTAAATAACTAATATACAATTTTATATCTGTCACCTAACTGTTGAGCATTGAGTCCCCATAGCACTTATCAAGCTATTGTTTTACTTGAACAGTATTATTTTCCATCTAAAAACAATGTTTCATAAATACATGACATTCAGATTTTTTCATTGTTATGAAAATCACAAAAGAAGCGTTACTAAAACACACATACTGTAATATGTGAATTAAACGTTTGATTGCCATGAAATTTCGACAGGCGTTATCTAAAGGTTGGTACTTCCTATGAATGATATGAACATGTCAATAGAGATAAGACAAAAGACAATATGTCATCGTACGAACTTATCGAGTGAGGTGTTATATGCAAATACATATTAATTGATTTCACAAACATTAGTTATTAGGTTTGATTTGATCAACTTAAAAGCGAATGTTTGTGAAAATAACATAAACGTACATTAAAAAAAACTTTAAAATTCAATAATGTCAATAGGACTACTCTAATCATATCAAAATATTACCTTGATACCAGGGTTTGCAGTAAAATAAACTTAATAGTTGTGTCTTTCCTATTAACAGCTTAATGTTTTAATTATTTCACAAAAATTGGTATTATTTTTATGTATTAGTTGCGTTAAACTTTATGTTCTATCGATACTTAGCATAATGAAACATGAAAAATTATTGAAAAACAGAAAAAGATACTTTCCGAATTAATCCGGAAATTAGCGATATAATTCCGATAATTCCGATTTATTACGGGTAAACGGATATAGAAACAACAAATCTATAATATTTAACTTGATTCATTTCTAAATAAGCTTTTTAAGAACATATTGTAATATAACGTTTGAATGGTTATTTAATCTAATGTCTCTGTTATTAAATTGCTGTTATATTTATAAATTATTTTTACCGCCTAATAAAGTGGAAAATCGAAAATTAACTTCTGACGTCTTATAATACTGATTTAAGAACGTATTTACACAGGAAGTAACAGATTGTCGAACAATTGCACAGAGACAGATATAAGAAATAGATGTAAACAGAACCTTACCGACCGGCGAATGCGAAACAAGAGAAAGTGATTTGGTTGAATTGCATTTTAGACTTTATTTATTTAGTTAACATATCAAAATAGGTACATAATGTTGGTGTTGTTGCCGTATATGAGCTTTAGCTCATCTGGCATTGTACATTTCAGTTTTTAAGTGATAAAAAAACAATAACACAATTTAATGAAATATCAAGTTGATAGAAAATAAAAAAAAGGATAGATTATATCGTGAACTAATAAGATATACATTTGTGTCTATATATATTAGTGTTGGTGTAAGTGATTAGGTCCGGGTTCGTCTCTTTTAAGCTTCCTGAGAGTTATAAAACTTAACCCTCCTTCTTCCTTCCTACATCCAAATCTACTGTTTACAACGTGTGGGCGGACATGAGCCCCACACTGATTTTGTTTCAAATTGATAGTATGGTGATATAAAAATTAGTTAATTTAACGTAAGAAACATGAGTCTAAACCAAGCATATTCAACCTATGGCTCATATGCCGCATACAACAACTGTAACACAGTTGCATTGAAATTAGATTCTGGATTCTGACTAATTAATTCTAAATGGCTGACTAAAAATAATGTTGCGACCCGTGTAACATAGCATTTAAATTTGGCCCGAAGGAAAAAGGTTGAGTATAGTTGGTCTAAATCAAAACATAATCTATTAGAAAAATGCAGCTTAAATTTAATCATTGATTGTATTGGTATTGATGGAAATAATATAAATGTCCACAATTCACTCTAATGATCTTATTTTATATTGTTACGAGTTAAGAACTATAACATAACTTCGAAGTTTTACTATATAACGATCAGTCATATATTTACAGAATGATGAAATTACGAGGCCTGAAAGCAGTTTCGCGATAGTCGAGCTAATCGATGGAAACTCCCCCACACCACCGACCATTATTATTCACTTTGTTCAACAACCTCCTTTTTAAATTGCACACCACCCACTCATTTTGCGTCACATCAGTGGAACAGAGTCGAGGACACTTCCAATTCATTTCGTTTGCGAATGTTTCGCGGAATGCCATCCATTCAACAGTTGGCCAATACCTCGAATTGTTTGCTCGCAAACCGAATGATGCAGTGGGCATTTGCATTTGTTTTCTTACCTTTTTCCAAAAGAAGGAATAATGCGTCGGTGCAATTAATATACGTATTTTTCTTTAATAAAGAAAAACAAAAACGAGGCTAAACAACGGGAAAAATGCAGCACACGGTTTATTACTATTGATTCAATGGTGCTTTTTTCCTCTAATTACTTTTATGCCGTACATATTTTTAAATATTTATTAATTTTTCGTCTTTTCCGAGAAACGTAATGCTAGGTTGTGTTTGCAGTGTTTACATATTATTTTTAGTCGGTGTAATACATAATGAATAGTCATTTAAATTAGTGAACCACATGGGTCATTTAGTAAAGTAACAAAAAAAAATTGAATGCATCTTTGTTTAAATATAATCTAGAAAATATTTCTTATATTAATTACGACCATCTTAGAAAATAATGTTATTCAATCAACCGGAAATTTTATTTTTATTATTATTTACAGTAACCTGTTTTCACACTAACAATAAACTAAACCGCTACCATCAAGTTTATCACATGGATTATACACATACGACTTACACATACAAATAGATTGCAAATTATAATCTACGGAAAAACAGAAAAAATATGATAATATCAATAAATTATTTTTGCTTATTGTTAGAATATACACACTGCATCAGTATGCTTTTCGGTTTGCTCAATCACTACCACCTACTACCATTAAGAGACTAGTAAGTAATCTATTGAAGGTTGTAGATGTTTGGCACATATCGTGAATTTTAGCTTAGATGGAGCAATTCCATAATATAAAGTACATTGTACATCATTTCCAGATTTATGTACATACATTTGTTATATTTTTTTAATATTATACATGACTCTAGGTATATATTGAATTACTGATTATTTATAATATATTCAATAGTAATTCAATAAAAAAAATATTTTCGACATAGTTTCTAGACAAAATACTAACCAAAGTATCCTGTTATTGATTTATTTAAATTTGCATATGCGGCTTCATATTACGATATATTATTAAATATTATACAAAATATTATTTATTTTTTGCCAGAAGTAAAAGGTCAAAGTTTGGTATGTGTTTATAACATAAAATAAGAGTTAAACCTTGGATAGTTCCATAGTTTATACCTTTGAAGAATATATACATAACGGTCTGATGATGAATATTCATGAGCTGGACGTAATCCAATTCTTAGATAAAGGAAGAACAAACGCGGGGAAAAGGCGAATACAAAGCTGCAAGATTAAAGCAGCAATCGATTTGCGAAACGGGACTGGCCAGTATTTGCTGCTCGGTTTTTGCGGATGCGACGACCGTAATTAGAAAAGCAGCTGTGGAAGAAGAGAGAAAACGAAAAGGAAGAGAAAAAATCTCGTACGTAAACCAATTTGAATACGCTTCATAATTTCGCTATATTTAGGTTTATTTGGGTTAATCGACCAGGTGGCCCAGGCGCACAACTGAAAAGGGTGTATATATTACAATTTGTATTTCTGTGATACTGGCACACTTTCATTGGATATAAAAGGAACAGCAATCGTAAATGAATATAACTTGAAAAAATACTGGACATGTACAAAGAAAATAATCCTAGTTTGATATTAGACTCATCATTATATTCAATTCTATTTAAAATTTTGTTTATTTATTACTAAGTATCATAAATAATTATAAAATTAGTATTTTGTCAAATTAGTTCTACAAACACTGATGAATTCCTGCACCAAAGGCTGCTATTGTAAAGCCTAATAACATAATTTCTTTATAAGATAGTTTTAAATTGTAACAAAACATATTAAAAAATATGTAATTCTATATATAAATGTAAAATCATGTTAGTCATACATATTAACGATAATCTCCTAAGTTTCGTTGACAACCATAGTTGAGTTTATACATGAAATATCATTAGTTTTTCATAATTTATTTTTATTATATTGTCAGTTATTTATTTAAAGCATAAGAGACGACTCATAGCCGAATGGCTTGAGTCGTCGTCCGCAAAATTTGGGGTCCCGGGTTCAACCCTGGTACTTCCAAACATTTGCAGACATCAAAATGAATTAGTTGACAATGGGCAATGGTTCCGGACAAGTGTCTGCAAAGACGTGTTGATTTGCTGAATGTCCGATTTGGATAGATTGCAAATATCGTTGCAAAAAGACAAATAAAAAAAAGCAAGAGTGGGTACTTAGGAAGTCAATGCGGCTCTCCATTTCAGTTTTTCTTATATTATAAAAGAGATATCCAATAGCAAATATAGGAAAACTTTTACTAAAATACACTCATACGATGGAGTGCTAAGAATTAGCCAATCTGCAGACGTAACAGTTATTGGTTATGATCTAGCAGTGGTTGTTGTGTCAAAGAGAGAAACGGAAAAGCAGACTCAGCAACAAGAAATATGAATATAACTCGCTTCAGAAAAACAAAAGCAGTTATAACTGGAAGAAAAATAAAACCCATAAAATTCACTATATAGTAATGAAATAGTTGGGGATCTCCATTGACAGCAGCCTGACCTTCGTCCAGCACATCAGACTAATGTTAAATAAAGGTGGACAGAAGTCGAGCAAAAAGAGACTACTTGGAGCAGTGGCACATTCTAAAATGCTGCACGTTGCCCCCATATGGGAAGAAACAAAGAACATACATAGCTACAGAAAAGCGCTGGAAACAGATCAGCGAAGAGGAGCTATAAAGATCTGTAGCGCATTCAGGACAATCTCCCGAGATGTAGTTCAGGTGATAGCTGGTGTGCCACCAATAGAGCTCTTCGCTATGAAGAGAGGGGAGAGACAGAGAGGCATAAACAAATAGGATTTCAAAGCCAGACTACTACTGAAATAGCAATAGAAATGGCATAAGTCAGAAAAAGGAAGGTAAACTCGATATGAATAAGCACCTCAAATCCTTGAGCGACATCCTTAGTGCCAAACCACCCGTGGAAGAGCTAAAGAACTCGCTAGGAGCATGCGACACATCAATGCTACGAAAAATGGTAAACAACAACAGCCGCAAACAAGCATACTGGTAGACAGACGAGATAGCCGAACTGAGGAGAACTTGCCACGCGGCTAGAAGTCAATACCAAAGACAAAGACGCAGGATCCGAGGCGAAAATTGTGAAAATGAAAAGAATGACATGAGAGAGGCAAGAAACAAGTTAAAAGCTTCTATAGAAAAAAGCCAAAAGTGCTGTTGGATGAAACTCTGCGAGGATGCCAACGAAGACATATGGGGGATATGGGCCAAACTCAGGAATGACGGCTGACAGGGCATGGATGATAGCAGAAGCACTGTTCCCTCAACACACAGAACGCGCATCTCGAGAAGAGACAGGAGACGAAAGCGAATGGTCAGCTTTCTCAGATGAACTTGCAGAAGCCGGTGACCGAATAAATGCAGGAAAAGCCACTGGGCCTAATGGTGTCCCCGCAGAGGACATAAAACTCCTGATGAAAAACTTTACAAATTCTGCACTGGTTGCACTAAACCATACAGTAGAAATAGGATGCTTCCAGGTGGAAGATTGCATCCCTGGTCCTCTTAAGGAAAGTAGGAAAACTAGCCGAACCCTATCGTTGTACAGGCCGCTGTGCATGATTGACATAATGGGAAAAAATATGAACAGATGATACTGAGACGACTCAAAGACGAAATATCCAGATGCGAGGTCTATCAGAACGGCAATACGGATTCAGGGAGGGCAGGTCGACAATAGATGCAATCCAAGCAGCCATTACGATTGCTACTGAAGCAAATAGTGGCACCACGAATAGAAGGAAACTGTGTGCTAAGCTAAACCTGGATGTTAGAAACGACTTCAACTCAGTGTCCTGGAAAGAGATTCTGAGAGAAAAGAGGTTTTTGAGACAAGAATTTAAAAAAAAATAAGTACCTAGTTAAGTGAAAGAAAAATATAAATAAGAAGTGAGCAAGGAGTGGCTGAAATGACAATCACCAGCGGCGTCGCGCAAGGATCGGTGCTAAGACCAACATTATGGAACATAGCATACGATGGCGTACTACAAATCGAACAACCAGCAGGAGTCACAGTGCTGGGGTACGCGGATGACCTAGCAGTTTTAGCGGGCGCAAAAACTGAAGAGGACTTGATGTAATCGGCAGTTGCCAACATACAAGCGTGGATGAGCAGCAAGAGCCTGGAATTCCACAGTACCACGACTCAACCCGTGGTTCCTATGAATGGTTTCCTTTCCTCACAATATTAAGAAGTATATAGTATATATAATACTTAATTGAAAGCACATCTCTACACAGATTAATTTTAATTTATTATATTCACAATATATTTATCTTTATTGTTTTTATATTAATTATTCAAATGAATCATTTAATAATAATATAGTTTATTGGCCAGTAAAAACAAAATATAATTCCAAATATAAATAATAATAACTAAAATAAGGTAATTCAAAATAAATAAGAAATACTCAATTCCAAATAAATAAAATAACAATAAAAACAATAACAGAAAGGTTGGATAAAGGGCTATCGACCATTGATCTTTCCGCACTAATAATTTAATAATGTCTAAAAAAACTAAAAGACCTATAGTCACATGCAAAAATTTAAATTACTAAATGTAATTATAATTATTTCATTAAAATAATTATATAATATTCAAAGACAACCTTCTAAATATTCGTAATGTTTATCAAATAAGAAATCTAAAATAGATATTAATAAGATTCAATTTTGAACTTTAGAATACTGTCAAGAAACAATTGAGAAAAATTAAATTAGAACATAAAATACGTAATAGGTGTATATATATATATATAATTACATTCACGAAAAAGAACACTTTTTATATTTGTATCCACCTACCTAATTTCCACCTTGAATTTAGGTAATCTATTTTGATATAAACGTGCAAATGTAAAAGGAAGGGTCTAGTTTTTGGTGCATCTTTCTTTACGTTGCGAGAACAGAGCGTCGGGGCATGGCGTGACCCCTCAATCCTGATATCACAACAATCACTGACCGTTCACGTGCCCAAGGCTCTGAATATTTAAAGGTATTTCGTATACTAAAATGACTCACATCATCCGGATTAGAGAGTGCGAGGGTGAAAGAAATATACGAAAAGAAAAATAGCTAGGAATTGATATTACTATTATTATTTATAAATCTGAGGAAATCGAGAAGTTCTTACAAAACCATCAGTGATTCGTCACGGTTTTATCGCCCTCATAAACACCGTAGTTATTGAGTCCAAGGGCAAACTCATTTCAATTTGTAGGCACTACTTTTCAACAACTTTCAACATTATCTGATTCCGATTTCTTCACGCTGTAATTTTGTTCTTTACTTCTTCAGAGAAATAATATTATGTTTTTAACAATAATATTAAGCTATCTACGTTATCCTCTATTAGGTTATATCATAATTTTGATGGGCTTTAACAATCTTGTAAACTTTTAAAATGTCTACAAAATGTAAGTAGCTACGTTTATTTACAGAATTATTACGTATATAGTGATTAATAATTGTGATTAATTCAGTTTCTAAGGTTGAAAATATTAACGGTCAATGACCCATTACAATGATTCATGTGTATTTTTTTATTTTATGAGATTATAACAGTTATTATACAAGTACAATTTTGATACATTTTTCCGGGACGGATCACATGCAATTTTATAAAAACTGTATGGAATTCAACTGCATTTAAAAGTTTGAAACTGCATTTAAGACGAGTTTAAAAATATGATATTTACAAACCTTGGCTAAATGTAATATAATTTAATGTCTTACATTCTACACAATAATTATTGCAAGAATATTGCTCATGTTTTTTTTAGTTTTGCTAAAAAGTTTGAAGTTTGAAGTTTTGAAGTGTGATCGTCACATTATCGGAGTGGGTGACATAACCGTAAGTGTACGGTAGTTCGG
>JAFMTC010000199.1:299677-331081 GCA_018845635.1 Nicrophorus orbicollis
GTAGATAGATTGCTTATAAATAAATTTAAAAAAAAAAAAATATTGCTCATAGTGACAATGATGATGAAAGTATATATTGCACTTACTATATTACTATTAAAAGAAACTCAGATGGTGTTATTATTTGCAAATTTTGTTATATGTTACTTTACTTCTTTGGGGAGCTCAAGGTTCGGGTGTGTGAGGACGGAGATATGTATGGGTTAGCCATAAGATACACAAATTTGCAGAACAATATATTTGTATAGGAAATACAGGATACAGTTATGATACGTTACAGAGAGAACCTTACTGATCGGCGAACTGGAGTCCGGGTTCGTCTCTTTTATATGTTTCTGAGGGTCGTTAAACTTAACACTCCTATTTCCTAATACCAAACATCTGTTTCGCACGTGTGGGCGGATATTAGCCCCACAGTACAAATTAAAATAAAATATATAATTAAGTGGGGTAACCTATGGTTTATAGCCCTTTGCAGCAATAGCACTAATTATTTTTTCTTTTTCTTTTCTTTATATTTTTTATTATTTCCTGTGTGTATTTTTCTTGTGGTTATTGTTGTAATGAATATTATAAAATACTCATAGAATTTAATCAAATGTGAAAGTATTATTCTAAATTGTAAATAACATAATTATAATACAAATTTTATGGTGGATGCGCCTGGTTTAAAATATGCAGATAATAACTTCATAGATTGTATATATTATATAGCATTAAAGATTTATAATATTTTTATGTTATATATTATATAGGTTGTTCTGAAATCAAATTTCCTACTTATACTCTTTACGGGCACATATTGGCAACTTGAAAGTAACAAAAGTATAATAATGATGTTTTAGGTTACCATTTGTACATTAGATTATTCTTTTCTGGACAGAAATACCTATGGTTAATATTTGCAGTTTATTGGTCTTTTATTTAATTATTGTTATTGTATTAAGTTTTATATTATGTAATTTATTATTGCAATTTTGACGAATCGTATTCGGATGAGGATGAAGATGCGGAGAGAAGTATTCATTCGATATACAATATATAAGAGCGTATATTTACACAGGCGGTACAGATTATAGGAACAGTAATAGTATTATACAAATACGATAGAGAGAACCTTATTGCTTAACGCAATAGAAATCAAAGAGGTCCTTACCGACCGGTGGGTGCGAAATAAGAGAGAATGATTAGTACGGGTTCATCTCTTTTATATGTTTCTGAGGGTCGTAAAAGTTAACCCTCCGACTTCCTTATACCAAACATGTGTTTAACACGTGTGAGCAGATATTTGCCCCACACAATAATTAATATTATAAAACAAAATATAAATATTTTGAAGACATTAGACAAACTTTCATTTTAAAATTAAACAAATCTATTTGTCAATTGATGGATTAATTTTTAAGAAGTTTTCACAATTACAAACTTACGAAGAGCATAGAGAATCGTGAAGATAAAATTGATAATACTGGCATATAAAGTAAACAAATATATATTACTATTACAATTTAATAGTTATATTGTAACTGTCGACTCATAGCCGAATGGTTTGAGTCGTCAATCCGCAAATTTGGGGTCCAGGGTTGGAAGCGTAGTACTTCCAAATATTTGCAGTCATCAAAATGAATTAGTTGTCAAAAGGCAACAAGTCCGAACAAGTGTCTGCAACGACGTGGTGATTTGTTTAATGATCGATTGATTGCAAATATCGTTGCATAAAGAAATTTAAAAAATATCATAACTCCACAATTAGACATGAGTTTTTGTTTATAGCATCTTTTCGTCACGTAATTATATTCATATTCTTATTTATAAAATACTTCTATCTTAAAATAAGGTTGCAAAATTCACACCCAATTAGTATAGTGGGATAAATTCAAGTAAAAGCGACCGAATAATTATATTGATATTATTTACTAGTGATCATAAAAGTTACCTAAATCAATAATTAAAAAATAAGTATGTCAGTTATTTGGTCGTGTATTTGTTTACATCATCGTAAGAAGAAGCAATAGTTGTAAAACTAGTAAAAACTGAATCATGTAAAAATTGTTGTGATTGTTTGGTCAAAAAAGCAAAGACTGTGTTTACTATTATATTATTAGGTATTATATTCAGATATAATTTTTTATAATGTATAGTTTATATACATTTTTATTAAATTATTTAAAGTCATACTTTTACTATTTCGAGACGAAAAATATATGACTTAAACCACATTCATAATCAATGGCACAAATGTACATGATATTGGTAAATGTTTTTGAATATATATGGGAGGTTGGTAAATATTTACTTTTATGTCTGACTTCTTTAAACTCACCTAGAACTTGATGTGATTCCATTTGTAACATTCGGAGGAAAGCGGACGTTCCCACTTTGCACTTCAACATCGCTGGGTTTTCCTTGAACTGTGATTCGAATCGGTTTCACGTCAGAAGCCACCATAGTTCTAGCCTCTTTTATGCGATCGTTAGCACTTTTCTCGTAACTATTCACTTTAGCACCAAAACTGTCATCGGGTGAGATAAGTTTGTTGATATTATTCTTCGCGCTATTCGCTTCCGCCGCTTTATGGTTAAAATTGTTATTATTATTGTTATTCATGTTGTGGTTCGCAGCTGCAGCAGAAGCACCAGATCCGTGCACAGCATCCCTATTTCCCTCGGAATTGGCAGCCTTGTTGACGGTTTCTACTTGGGGCAGCGCACTTTTGTCGGAGGATCGAGGGTTGTTGTGGGTAGACGTCGCGTTCTCGTTGCCGGATAGTGATATAATTGCATTCGCAGCCGGCGACAGCTTGGATAAGTTATGGTCCTTCAGGAGGGTTTGCGAATCTAGAACAGTATCGTTCATTCTTTCTATTGCGCTCGAAACGCTCTTAGCACTCAACACCCTACCTTCGTCCATATACATCGGGGTCTCTTTTGGCTTCGGTCTGTCCGTTTCGACCTCCATGATCAGAGGTGCATCCAGTTCGATCTTCAGCGGTTGGGTAACCGTCGTCGTCGTGGTGGACACCACGGTCGTGGCAGATGGAAGCATGTCAGCTAGTTTTGCCGCACTCTCAACCTTCTTTAACACGTTCTCTCGACTGTTGGATTTTGCCACCATCGGCTTCGTACTATTTCCATCGCTACTCTCCGTTTCCGTTGATGATTTGCCGGTGCTTTCAGTCAATTTACTGGCGGTTTTGCCATTGCTATTGTCTTTGTCCTCCCTCTTCAAATTTTTCACGCTGCTCGTCCGTTTCACAGCGGAATTATTATTATTATTGTTACTGCTATTGCTACTGCTACTGTTATTTATGTTACCATTATTATTACTAGTTTTGTTTATATTATTGCTGCTGCCAGTTCTATTGCTGTTATTATTGATGTTGCTGTTGTACGAATTGCGTTTTGACACTGATTTATTATTATTGGTATTATTATAATTAACACTATCGGTCCGCTCTAGTTTACTGTTACCACTTTTCGTTTTAGTCTTGGCGGCGTCGGTAGGTTTAGGAGGCACTTTGGCTTTAGCGGATTTGGCATTGTAACTGTTAACTTTAGCTTGAACGTTTTTATAATTCTTAGTGGGGATCCTGGTGGGCGTGAACGGAGGCTTCGGCGATGGACTGGCATTTCTTGAGCCGTTTCTGGAGTTCGCCCGGGTTGCAGGACGCCTGTAGTTTGGCGACAGGTCCCTAGTCGGCGACTGAATCCTACTAGGTGGAGTGCTGCGACACTTCGGTATCCTAGAAGGGGAAGACTGACATTTGGAATCGGAACTGGGTTCTGGAGAGCTGCCGATGATCGGAGACAGCCTGCTAATCGGTTGACCCTTGTTGTAAAGGGTCGGAAACCTCCGTGGACTCGGCGGCGGTTTGAATGAAACATTTCTGGGTCCGATGTTGTTCAAGCTCTTGCTCAATTGTGTTTTCAATGAACCGCCTTGTTTTCGTACCGGCGAACTATCGCTGTCATCAGTGAATATGATGGAATTACTGCGCTTCTTCAGTTGCGGTATTTGTGATCTTCTCGGAGAAGAACGATCCGCGTTACGTATTCTTTTATCCTCTGGTGGAGGTGAAGGAGCTGGCGAAATATGACGAGAACCGACGGGGTTGAAGCCTCGACCTCGGAACGGCGACACGCGCCCTGATGTTGGTGAAGGACTTCTCGACCTCGGCGAGAGCAAAGGCTCCGCTATAATAGAGAAAGCTTGGTTTTTCCTCCTCCTCTGAGTTGGACTAAATCTGTAATCACAAAATCAGAAAAAAAAACTCATAATTTCAATGTATAATGCAAATAATGAGATGGCGCATTTCTTTTAATGCAATAAAAGTATACTATTGCGTTTCCTAAATTACATTGTATATTTAAACATAAGATTTAGTTATAAATTGAGAATAATTAACATAGTAATCTGATACGAAAGGTTTATATCTTATCAACAATAAGAATCTATTATGGGAGGCAAATATAGTGATTATTAAATAATTGAATAAAATTAATTCATGAAGTTCATGAAGTTCATGAATGAATATCAATACAATATCAATACAATATCAATACAATATCAATACAATATCAATACAATATCAATACAATATCAATACAATATCAATACAATATCAATACAATTAAAATAAAAATATTATCAGTAGTGTTGTAATCTCATCTAACTAGTTTTTTTATGTATGAATGACTTCTTCAAGATGTTTTGGGTACAATTATTCATTTTTAGATCAACATGAAATAATTAAGTAATAAATACATTATGAAATATAAAATACAGACTTTTTTTTCTCAAAATTTACAAAAAAAATTTAAATACAATTATTCTTTTTGAAACAATCAGTTTTTCGAATAATCAGTTTTATATACATTTTCTATATAATAGATCTTTAATATAATTTAATGTATGCTTGTTTATATAGTGTGTTAGATAGTCTGTTTTTCGAAGTTATTTTATTTTTTCATCTCAATTGTCTAGATTAAAAAGAAAAAAATAATTAATAGTCATATCCATTGTACTTCAATTAGTGACCCGCAGATTTTCATAATTTATTGTTAAAAAATTGTTGACTGAATTTATTAATAACTATCTAATTTGCTTATTATTTCTATCTTGAAAGTTTAAACTTTTTTTCATTTGAGTTTATGTTTAATATTCATTTGTCACTGCCCTAGAAAACATTGACATACGATGTCCTGTAAATTCAACAAGAAATTTTAAGTTTCTGGTAAAAATATACTCTGTTTAATATATAATATATATTTATTTAACTGAAACTAAATAATATGTTATTTTTCTTTCGATTATTTTTTTTTTCGAAGAACAATGTTTACAAATCAAAATTGTCATAGTTTTCTTTCACATAATGTCAACTGTTTCCAAAATCTTCTCTCAATTTATATCAGTCCATTTGGACATAGATAATCAGTCCATTTTATATATATTTGAAGATATTATTATAATAATATTTAATTTCTTCTATATAATTCCCCTCGCTTCTACGGTTCGACTCTTTGAGGTTGCTCTAACATATTTGGACAGTTTTGACCTAGGAACCTGACACTTTAGAGCTTTCAATTTCTCAAGGCATAATTCACAGTTATAATCACTTATTTAAAAAAAGCAAAGTAGTTCAAGCAGTACATCCTTTAAGAAAAGCGTATCTTATAAGTACCTAAAAAAATGACAGTACAGACCATCTCAAAGTAGTATTATAATGCGTCTTCCCATCTTAGTACATAGAAATCTTTCCATCGAATCCTTAACTAATTTGATTCCAAAGAAATTAGAATAATAAATCTATAAAGATATCCTATATAAAATGTAATTTTATTCTGCCATTAGAGAAATAAATCCATGATAAAGTTAAAAACATAAAGTAATATCTCAACAATCTCCAAAGTTACTTAACTAAACCTTTAGGTGGTTAACAAATTATTATTATTGTTTTTCTAATATTTTTATAACAATATTTTAATTAAAAATGATCAAGTAAATAACCATTTAATAATATAGAATTTAAGAATGCTTTTTGACAAGAGAAAGTATATACATTTCTGCTGACATGCATACATCAATAATGAACAGAAAGTCGGTAACCCTTTAACTCAGTTTGTAATATTTTTAAATAATTATATTTAATATATAGAAAAAAATGTTACCTATAAGGTGGTGGAGCCTGTGGAGGATCTGGAGGACTGCCATGGTCTTCTGGCGAAAGAACAGTGAAGGCGCCAGGTGAAAGATACCTTAAGTTGAGTTCCTCTTCGAAGGTCCTTCCCGGTCTGTATCCCGATCTGCTGTCGGGCGATCTCATCTCGATCTCGCCTCGATCACTCAATCACATGTTAGTTGCACTCGCTGTATCACCGCGTCTCCATGAATCCACCACACCTGAAACGAATCACCGAAAAATCAGCATTTTCACGCCCTACCCAACCTTAAAATTGGTTCACTAATTGCACTTCCAGCATTAAAAACTTCCGAGCCGAGTGCGAGCGGATATTTTTAGTGCACAAGTCATGCTACTGTAATTCGCACGTAAACTTAACCTACATGGTTGCGTTATTACTATTATTTTTTTATATAATATCATTATTAAACATTCTCGTTCGTTTCGAAACCGCATTCGATATAGGTCGCATTATTAAATACCGTTCATTAACAAACTTTTTCCGACTGCTCCTCTGCTCGTTGTACGCAAGAAAGGTGTGTGGTGCTACAAGAAGTTGCAGTAATAAAGTGAATGATATGCTCCAGATATGGCATAGATGGTATATTCTTTTTCCATGTGCAAGCATCGCTGGCTTTGAATTCCATACTATCCTCATGCGCAGATTACCGGAACCATTTTCTAATTTATATGATTAAAATTTAGTTAGAAAACCGGTAAGACAACAACAACAATAATAATGACAACGACGAGATTAAATGCACGAGAAACAGACAGCCGAGATTCATTAGCTTCTTAATCCGTAACATCATAGCAGTAAAATTACTCTTAACATCACATGAATCAAATTACATACAATTTGCGCGGTCACATTTGTAAAATATGTACGTTATGTCTTATGGCCTTATTTAACAACAGAAAAAGTAACTGTGGAAAATTTAACAATTATGTTGGTAGAATTATGAATTAAAAATAATAGAACAAAATGATTGCTAAATATTATTAGGTGGTTCGGAAAGTCATTTCGGTTTTTCAGAACAGTGGACTTAATTGTATTTCTGAACATCCAACTTCAGACTTATTATTCAATATTTTGACAAAAGAAAGCAAAGATTGTTGATGAAAAAGTTTGTTTGTAATTAAACATACCATCGTTCTTCTTTTCAACATGTGTTCTTGCATGACTGTATTAACATTATTTTTTGTTTCTAAATCAGTTTTAAAATATATGAGTACAGTGATACCTCGACGTACGAGTTTAATTCGTATGTAAAATTTCTCGTATCTCAAAGCAATTAGTCTGAGGTGGGAGAAACTGTTGGCGTCGTGTGCAGCGGTGTAGATTGTGCGATTCCTCGTATCTCAAATCTTGCTCTCATCTCAAAGCAAAATATCGCTCGTTCGTATCTCAAAACACTCGTATATCGATGTACCACTGTAGTTATTTTTGAAAGTGGAATAAGTCATTTTTTATGTATTGAAATATTTAATGTTTAGCGATTGAATGAATTTAAAAGCAAAGCTTAGTTAATTTGGATGACGTTTTTAACACTATAAACCTGTTATATTTTATTATGCAATAATAATTAAAAGTGTTAAAAAAAACAAATTATTTTTTAGCTCCTTATGGACTTATTCTACTTCTAATTAAAATATATTATAAGAAATAAAAATAAGAGGAAAATCAGGTCCATATTTGTATATACATTGGCTTTACTGAAATAGTAATTAGTTAAAAACAATAATTTTAAAAAGAGCATATAAATAAACAAGTGTAAAATATAATTACTTTTTAACTTATTTCTTCTTTATACTTAGGATAGTGAAATATTCATGGTAAATTGGTGGTATGCAAGAGAGAAAACTCATCATATCGCTGTATTTTTATTGTAGGTCTAGTAAACTTAGAAATTTTACTGAGATTTTTAGGTCTTCCTCGTTTTCTAAATAAAATAATTATATAAATGGAACATTTTCAATACCTTTGAAAGTGGTTCATCCCTTTTAAATATCAATATGATTCAGTCATTTTCTAATTTCTTCATCCGTATTTTCTTCCTGTTTGAAATTACCTCATCTAGAGATTTGATTGAGACAAAATATTCTCGTTTCATTTCATACGAAATAAAGCATTTTGTTCAGCATTTTTTTATTATATCAATAGTCTTAAGTAGCAAATATAAATTTAATCCTGTAGGGAACATGTCCACTCTCACCAGGAAAACTTAAGTGAAGTTGAAAAAAGTGGGAAGTAGGAAAGTTAAGGTTTTAGACCCTTGGGGATAATAAAAGAAGCGAACCCAGACTAAATCTCTCCATAGCATGCTTCTGCTACTCTCGTGGCGGCTGCTCTACAAAAACCTTCTTCCACATCTATAAAGCTTTTATCCGCCCTGTGCTCACCTTCCCTATCTCCCTCTACTCCATAGCCCCAGCACATCTCCACAGAATCATCCAGTTCGAAAGGAAATGTATCCGGAAAATCCTCAGACTTCGCTATAAACACCCCTCTACAACTTCATTCCTTCCCAAATATCCTAGAATTCATCAAAAAAACTCCAATCCCGATTCTCCTCCCGCATCGTCAACTACGAACACTACACTCTATCCTTCTTCCATCCTCCTTTCCTCATTAATAAAGCAATCCAAAAACAAAATCCCGTCCTAAACCTCATTTCCACAATCTACCCAAAATTCCTCCACCCTCCATAATACCCCTTTTCAAGCCTCGCATCATCTGCATTGCTGCTGAACTTACACATACTACTTCCAAACATTACCCCAGTCCTAATATTGTAACCACATCTTGATTTTAATTTACACTATTTATAATCACTAGTTAATAAGTCGTTTTTTATGATTAACCATAAAATGTCCAATATCTAGACTGCAAGAGGAAAAAGCCCATATAGGTCTCTCAAACTTATACATAGAACTATGTAACATTTTTTTTTAAACACAGAAAAAATATTATTAATTCTCTGTCTCTTGTTTCCCCTCGCCGATCGGTGTTGTTATTGTGAAAAAATACGCCCTTGTGTTACTGTGTACTTTGTGTCTAATTCATACCCTTCGACGTCCTCCTCATTATCTGAACAAACGACAAAATATAATTATTAATAATAATAAAATACATTTAAAAAACAATTGTTACAATAAATTGCTATATTGACAGCCTTTCCGTCCAATTATTTAATTATTTAACAAATTTCGAATGTAAACTATATAGTAATCAATAATTCGATGAAAGGATTAATTACAATGCTTAACAAAACAATTAATTTGAAATTAATTATAATACTTAATCAAAAGTAAATCAAGATCTAGGGGGACATGATTTATATAATTATTTTAAATATATTATCGTGGTAACAGGTGTAGTTTAACGAATTAATGAATTCCATGATAATTACAAAAGTACGATGGAATTTCTGAAAACTTTTAGTCCAGTTCCGTGATCAGATATAATTTTCCTTTTTGGTTTAATTCTTAACCAATTATGACAAACATTTTTCCCACTTAACGTCGCAAAGTTCAATGTCGAATCGTACCGTTCCGTAGCGTTTTATACATTTAGGTTATGCACAAGCAGTGCGAACAAATTTGCAAAAATATTTGCGAATAATTGGAAGAAGGTATTGCAGTCTACTGATTGAAGAAGGTGAAAAAGTTTTTAGTCGAACAAGGTGGGAGGGTGGGAACGTCGTAATTGCGGCCGGCAAAAATCAATGTCAAACACATGTATTTTTGAGTTTGTTCTTGACTTAAATTCCGCGGCACACAATATCGGAGCGCATGCATGAGCGGTAATATATATGAATTATGTCGGAGATTCAAACGGCCGATAAATGCCTCACAGCCCTAGGCAGTAGGGCACGTCAGATTTCCTTCGGATAGAAAGAATAGACGAGAAGAATTGAAGTCGATGATGATCAATTTACAAGGGATTTCATCTCACATACACGAATGATCGTCACTTACGGAAAACGCTTATAGTTACAGGAAAACATTTCGCACTCCAACATTAAACCCATACACATTACCTGTTTTTTTTTTACCGTTCGATCGATTTTTTTCAGTAATTTATGCGAGGCATGTTGTTCCCCTTATATTTTTACTTTTTCTGCGCTGAATGAGACCCCGTTAGGACCATAACACGTCGACAATGTTGTACATTTTTGTCCGCACTGGAATGAAAAAAATAAATATATGTAACTCGGCTCTGGAAATCTACGGTGGTAATAAAATAAAATGGAAAAGGTCGAAAGAAAAATGCACTTTTCCTCAAAACTGAAAGCGCTAAATTATTTGCACTTTCCATGCGATCGCAACAAGTTTAAACTTTTTTTTAATGATATCGACGGTGTTTGCTGCCGCATTTTCTATGCTAATCAGTATCGACGGAAATAGAATAGTGGAATACATCTATGTACGATTTTCATATAGTTATTTAGGATTTATAGTCGGTAAACTTGGAGCAACGTGCAATATCTTGGCGAACTGTTTGTTAAGCCAACATTATCGATTGCAAATGTAAACTGCAATTAGTTCATTAATTCTAATGCTAATTCTAGAATTAATGGAATACTGATTTGATAAGTTAATATTATATATTTTGAATGCAACCTATTATTATTTAATTAATTATAATGGTAATTTTAGTGCATATTATGGATGTTATCATTATATAACCATTATCAATATATTATATTAAATTACACCTAGATAAAGCAATGGAACAAATAACGTTAATACTATCAGAACTTTCGAAAATCTCAGAGGAATATCTTTGATTCAGTTTATTTTTCTTTTAAAAATATACACACTTTACTGCAAATATCTATAAGATATTTAGTTATTAGCAATTTTAAAAGTAAAATTTTGTTCATACTACTAATCATTAGACATAATACTACTAGGCAAATCATTAAAAATAAACCTAGACCATACTTCTTCTAAATAATAAATAAAATATAATCTTCTACTTTATAATTATTACATGCTTATCCATAACTGTAACAAAGCATAATTTAGATTTTGAATTAAATACATTATATATTCGAAAGGTCAGTTTTTTTCTTATGAAATATATATATATATTTATACAGCCCTTGGAATCTTTAAAAAAAAATCTTAAGAAAAACTTTGTAATTTAATCAAATCTCTTACATTTTTCAGAAGGAAGTATCCAGCTTTATTTGTTAAACGAAAATCAGTCTAGCATAGCAAAAATCTGGGAATTAAACGACGAACTGCGTAGCGACGTTATTATGAAACGGCGTAAATTAAACCGACGTAAACATGTATAAAAGAACTTGTCAGGCTATCTTCAGTTTTTCAAAATCGTTTCGTTAATTTATTTTATTTTAATTCAAGATTTCCAATTTTCAATGATTTTAAATTTATAGGAGATTCTCCCTATAAATTAAGCAACTAAAGAAAGAAAAGTAAACTATCGAAGCAAAACGTGTTCTTTCAGTACTCTGTATTTTCTTTTATTCTTTTTATAATATACATTTTTTGTCAGTCTTTTATTTTTAATATTCTGAAAGCATTTTCTACCGAAAATTTAAACTTGAATTGATTGAGGTTTTCCATTAAAGAAAATGCTATTGTAAAATTTCCATATTTTAATTTTAAATATTATTTGTAAGTTAATCAAATTTTTGTGTTTGCATGAGAAACTTCTCAAATATTTGAATAGACATACATTTTTTATTCTTTATTTTCCTCACTAGTATTGTAAATTTCAGTAGTTTTTCGATGAATAATTGTGAAATACTTTGAATACTTTGTTTTCTAGATCACATTATTTCAAATCCTGGTATTTTTTTCTCATAAACTGAGTCTTCATGACTTGCGTAGAAAATAAGTAGATAAGTAAAAAAAAAACATTATTTTTAAGCCTTCATTAAAATTATTATCCTTCACTCAAGTAACATTTTTTCGAAAGAAAAATCACTACAAATAATGAAATCCTTAATTTCGGCTTAATTTTCCATGGAAATCAAAAAGATTATCTTTTTTATAATATAAATAGCACCTAAAAAAGTGTTTTAAGATCATTTTAAGATACAAATCCGTATGACCACAAATAGTCAAAAAAGAACAGATAAAGAGTATCCTTTTTAAACCATAATAACACTTTGTTATTACATGTTGTATTCCAAGATTCATATTTACAAGAAAATAGCGTTAAATTTAAATCGAAATTTTATTATACATATACTAGCTAAATAGTAATATGTCTAATAATAGTTCCCTGAAAACTCAGAACATGTAAATACAGAACACCCAATGAAACAACATACAGTGGAGGAAAAAAATAAGACGAAAGAAACGTATTTATCGGAAATATCTATGGTAACGTATGTACTATTTGTTCACTGTTCTGTATTTGCTCTATTCAGTTTTTATTCCGGTTTCTGTATAATATATTGTTTACAATAATTGCAAAAGAAAATATTGATTTGAGAAGTACCATTGCTTTAATTATTATTTTTTTAAATTTAATTCGTAACTATTTCATCTGCCTCATATTATGGTATACATTTCTATAAAGACTTTGATTATTAGTGAATACACTTTAAAATAATATGGTATTGTTAATTTTAAAATAATAAGCTTTCATGTATTTTGATGTATATTTATTAATTTTATTTAAATTATTAAGAATATTGAATTATGTGTATGTATTTCAAGGTGCGGATTATATTAATGCACATAAATGTAGTTAATTATTAGGCAAGCAGTTTGCGAAAAAGTAAAATTTTCACTTGATTTCACAAACGCTAATTAATGGGTGCAACGAATTGCACTAATTCAGATAATTAATATCGTTGATGCAACTTCCGGTTTTCGTTTACCTCCGCCGCCCGTCGAAGACCGCGCAACTGAAACTATATTTATAAAGTTAAGGGTAAAGACCAGGAATAGAAGACTTACGGTTATCTACTTTGGTCGTCGCCAAACCATCGCTCTTTCACTCCGAGTGCCGTGGGACGAGAAAAGAATAAAGACGAACAGAAAGAGAAAAAAAAACTTCTCAGTTTTATTGGAATGTTAATTTTAGAGAGACCAACCCTAAGTAAATAAAGCGCAACGAAGTAAGTTTAACGCGATCTCCGATAAACACAGTTTCTACGTTTGGAGGCTGTATACAGAAGTAGGTGTAATTAATGGCATTTGAAAGCAGAAGCATGTGGCAGAAACAGTTTTTAATTTCAACAATTTTCATTATTCGAGGCAATTTCAACGATATAAAAAAAATGTGTATACAAAGAGAAGAAACATACACTAACTAACCATGTAATGATCATTTTATTACGCTTTTCTTGCAGCGGGAATTTCTCTTTTTATACTCTCTCGCTCTATGAATAATCTAAGAACAAAATAGAATAAAGCAAGTGTTTTCATTCATCAATTTTACACCTCCGGCTTTTTTCGAGCACTCGAATGCCACTGAAAAGGCAGTCACCGACGTTCCGAGACTTATAAATAGCGGATCTAATAATAGGACATGCTTTATAATATGATTTCTTTATATGTCTACAGAATTTTAGTGTTGGGTATACGATATTATGGCTGATACTAAAATTAAGAAAGCTCTTAGAAAATATACTTTAATTTTATTACTTATTCAAATATAATAATAATAATATTTATTGCAACAAGAAGAAAAATACAAACTGAAAATAATGGAAATACATAATAATAATTATTGATAGTGCTACAAATAAAAATATACCAAAGGTCTTTCTGTCTTAAACAAATAATGAAGACCAATAGTCCTTTGCAACAATATTAACTTATTTTTCTTATTATTCTTCATTTATTATTATATAGAATTTACATTTTTTTTGTAAATGTTATTATTAGAATTAAAATTGTGATTGACATGATAATATGTGAAAGTATTAAACTTAATGGTTTCAAATATATATTTTTTTTAAACTTTGTACTCAAATTAGTTAGTGTATGAAGACAATGATAATTTAACATTTATTCCAGTTACATTATTAATTTATTGAATACATAACTCTTATGTACAAGTTTAACTTTTTGAATAATCCATTACATTGACTGCACATAATTCTCGGAATTCATGTGATTTTCCGGATTATTTTATGTTCTTCGTACCTTTTTTGTAAAGTGGTTTAATAAAAAAACGGAATGTAATAAACATAGACCAATTATTATAGCCGGATAATTGAGAAACCTTACTAAATTAATAAAACTGTGTATAGAAAGTATACATTTTTTTAATTTATTTTTTGCTTAAATATTCAAGTGACTTAACCCATTCTGACCATTGCCTCCATCATATTCGGAGATATATTTTTCAGAAAACAGAGCGTATTTCAACTACTCTCCCCTAAAGTTCGATTTAGCCAGTCTTTACCTCCCGTTTTTAGACATTAGCCGTCGGTTATTCCCTTTTTTGTGTTGTTTTCGGAAGCATTTGTTCACTTGTACACGGGTGGATCGCACCGAGCCAAGCAACGTGCTAGATTAGTACAAATTATTAACAACATATTCTAAATATTCAATATATTCAAAGTGAATCGTAAAGTACAATGTCTTCTAAGTAATAATTAATGTTCCTTTGCGACTCTGCAAGCTTGGATTCTCCGACATTACTTTTTCAAATTTCTGTACGCAATTCCCACCATGAGGTGTTCTTAGATATATTTTTTTTTGCAGAAGATGGCATTCGTTTTATGCAATTCTATAAAAACATAAACAAAATAGCGAAAGTAATTACCATGAGAGAGGCACATAGATCAATTAGTTCAAACTCTGATTAAGATGTCAAAGAGGACATTGAGGATCCGCCAGATGATACTCCAGACGATGACGACAATGACCCAGAAGATGATGTTCCTTTTTCGAAACGTGGCTGACCTTCGACTTCTAGCCCCTCTCCATAATAATTCTGACAAGAAGAGTCTGAATCCCTATTCACTTCCTGTGATTGATATGAGATTATATTGTATAGATGGACATGAACAATGCTGCAAGAGACTCACACCCGCGTCTAATATGATTTTTTTGTGCACATTTACTACTTGTATAAACATTATTCAACCCAAAATCAATGAAATAATCTCTAAATTTGAGAAGTGTTTAGCCATTTACATAACATCGGTTGTCAAATATGAGAACAGAAAAATAAAATTCTATGTGATCAACGATATTAACATTATTTTAAAAAATTGCATTAATAACAATGATTTGATAGAATAAAAGTAACGAGTGTCAGAAAAATACAGTTCTCTTACATTTCTCAAATGCAATGTTAAAATAAAGGTCGAAACAAAACATAATTAAAAACTCTTAATCTCCACTTAATTGAATCATAAAACTTAATGATATATTTTAAACGAATACATAATTGTTGTTATCACATAATCTTGGAATTACAGTAAAAATATTTATTAAGCTTCCAAGTAGAATTTCTTTACTATGCCATTATTATATTAAGTAAAGGTTAACTGAAATAATGATATTCAAAAAGACATTTTCTACATTCCTATAAATATGAAACATCATATCAAATACTCAAACCATATTTATGATTTCCAACTAGATATTTTTGTAAAATGTAATGGAAACTTAAATAATGTAGTAACATTGTATATATATGCATAAAATGAGTAGTAGTGAATAACATTAATTGTATTTTTTCCATGTCCAATAAAAATAGTTATACAAATACATTCTTGTTTGACCATAATTCTTTATGCCATGTTATTAATAATAATCTATTACTAAAGAAAATATTTATCATTAGTTTCTTAAATTTATACAGATTTAAATGCACCTTTTAATTAATAATTTCTCACCTCATTCCTTATAAATTTAGTGACTCATATTACACTTTCTTAAACCTATATTATTCCAAATGATTCATTAATTTCCCATATTTTCTTTCACTTGATTCAACAACACAATTTAATTATTTGAATCTACATATTACCATTTTATTTTCTTCATTGGCGTTCGCTCCAATTAGTTTCCTTTTGACCTCTTTGCCTCGGTACATTAGCACGGAAGACACGTACATTAATTATGTATACTTGCTTCTGCAACTTTGTGAAATTTGAACAACGGATGTTGTAAGTTCATGTTGTAACAATGTATTGAATATTTATTAAATAGAGGCTATTTAATAATATTAAGAAAGTAAGAGCATGCATAGAAACTTATTATTTTATGTTCGCAATCGATGTGTTCTACTAATTTCTTTAAAAATTCCATTAATCAAGTTTGAACACAATTATCATTTAGTCAATATTACTTTTGGTAACCTTCGCATTTGCCCGTCGCCCTCCGTGAAATACCTAGGAAAGACAAAAAACCGCCACTTCCGCTCCCTAACATTCGCTAGGTATCCAACGTAAAATATGCATCTATAAATCCATCTACCGTTCAATCCTGAAATATAGTTTCCCCTTCTCACCCAATGCGAAAACCCTGTTTAAAAAATCTCTCATATCCGAACGTTCCTCCCTTCCTGTCCTTAATAGTATATGGTGATGTGTCATGAAAGGATCTTAGATGAGGCGCATTATATTTTAAATTTGGTCAGGTATATGCTAATTCAGCATTACAATTGTATTATCAATTTGTTTTAATATTGTTATGAAAAAAATAATAAAAAAGTATAAAGATAAATCTAAATCTAAATCTAATTACTATAAGGCAATTTTAATACAGAGCAGAAAAAGGTGTAACAATAGTTACTAACGGTTATTGACCGCAGTCTTTAGCTAAGTAAGTTAATTAAGACAAGACTTGTTAGTCTTATTATAAAGTATCCTAGACTTGCTTTATGATTAAATTTAAAAGTAACAATAAACGTTTTATAGCGATAATGGACTTTAAAAGTTAAAAACAAGGTATAAGTCTGTATCAAGCATTCTAAATGATCAAGGACTAGTTGATACAATTTTCTCCTAGTTTAACATGACTTTTAATAGTGTTAAACACAGAATTATCTTTGATAAGTTGAAAGCCTATGGATTTTCTTAATTGCATGTGCATCTTAACATCTTAACAAAATGGGGTAATTATCAGTTATATATCAATAATATATACTGTATTTCTATAATCAACTAAAATATTACAACATATACAACATATATTAACATTACGTTTTAGTTTAAAACAGAAAAAATATTAAAACATTTTAAATAACATAATCTTATTTTATTCAATAATTATTAAGCGCAACATTTATTCTATGGTAGTAACCACTATGCACACTTTTTAGCTTGAGATTTAGTTGAGTTTAATAACAATATCGTATGTGTTAATATCATGCATTATTAACAAAAGTATGATCAAATATGATTAATTATATTGATAAATTAGTATATAATATATACAATTAATGTATTACGCTATTAGTGCAATATAAAAATATCACTAATAGAACAATCTTTGCAGAATATCTCACATTATTAAACGTTAGGATTCCATTTTTTTAATATGCAATTCAAAAAAGATAATATTATCGCATAGTATAATATTTTATAACTTTTACTAAAACATGGATTAAATGTATTTTCAGTATTTTCTTTTCAAAATATTGTCCATTTTATGAGAAAAATCTGCGTATCAATTATTTTGTTATTTTGGTAAAAAATGAAAGATGTGCTTTGCTCCGTCGCACAATTTCATTCTGTAAGAACATTTAGAGTATTTAAATTGAACTAAGGCGTTTCACGTGATCATGAACGGTGGATTTCGATAGGTATTTCCGTGATCTCACAAATTATTATTCGGCGATTTGCATCAATCACTTTACTTTATTTTGTTGTCATCATCTTCAAATAGCTTACCAGAACGTGGTTCATCTTCAACATCAAAATTGCTGGTACGAAATTTTCAAACCAGTTTTGAATCTGAAGTTCTGTCAATACATCTTCTCCATCGATTTTTTCTTCCTTTTTCAAAATAAAATACAAATTTAAAAATAGATAAACAGTGTTCACGAATAATGAAGAAAATAATATTTGGAACGATTACGGAATAAGTGGTAATATATAATATATAATATATAATAAATAGCCAGTGAAAACAAAATATAATTCTTAAATAATAATAACTAAAATAAGGTAATTCAAAACAACAAGTTAGTTTGACAAGTTTGAGTTTTGGATCTAGCAGAATTCCTAGATCTTTCATGGAGAGCGACGGGTAGATGGAAAGGTTACCAAAAGTAATAGGGCTGTTTTGGAAGGATTTATTTTTAGACGTCATTTGTTGTACCAGGATAAGGATGTTGAGAGGAGGTTTTGAAGGTATAGAAGTTTTACGATGATAATAAGCATGAGAAATTAAGGTAGTATTATTTGTAAACTGGAAAATATATAGGGTAGGATCGAAGATATTGAAGTCGGAGCTATAGAGGTCGGAACAAAAAAAAATAGAGTGGAAAAGCACTTTTGTTGATCTGTAAGTATTTGATAATGATGATATTAAAAAATAAGATTTAAAAACCAAAAAAGCACCAATTTCTTTGTAATGTTTTCCATCAGATTACAAATTGTTAAATCACACGTTATGAAAGTCAATGAAAAAATAAAAAATATGACTTTTGTTTTTAGGTATACATTAAATGTATTTTAGCGACCTTTAGTATGAGATTGAGTTGTTATAGTAATTATCAGATTGGAAAGTACGCAGATATCTAAATTAATTGTCTCTTTCTGTTTTCGTCTCATTCCCTTTTAGATAATTTCTAAAATTAAATAAGAGTTAATGTATGCTTTATAGCATATAATACGGCGCGAGGTACCGAGCACATTGCTTCATTAACTTGTACAAATGTAACAATAAGAAAGATGCAACCTCTAAAAGTGAAATTTCCTTCCTGGTTTCACGCACCGAGATTTTTCTCTTCAAAAAGCCTGTGTTTAACGAAGTGCACGTTTTCCTTACAATTTTTTTTTCCATTTGCTTTCGTCTCCTTAATGGAGCACATTTTTTAAAACGGAAGCAGCCGATTTCTAAGCCATCGCACGGCCAAAACGCAACGAAATGCAAATGAGGACGTCAGAAATATAGGAAGCAATGCGTACAAACGCGTACGATCTTCGGTTTTCTCTCATTGGATCATTGCACCAGACAAATACAGAAAGTAATTACAAATATTATGCTTTCTAAATATTCGAAAATTCAATGAGCATACTTTAGCACTCATGGAACGAGCGGTAATTAGGCTTTTTTTTGTGTTCGCATCAAAAATATTTACGTTAAAATTTACATGCCTTTTCACTCTTATTATTAGATACTTTCGCTCGCCACCTCGAAATTAAAGCAACTAATTGCGAAGAAAGGAATCATTAAAATGCAACGTCTTGAAGTTATAAGAACTTAATCGTTTTTTGTTTGTACGAGCGAAACAATGGTCGAAAGTTTTCATTTGCATTATTGTAGTTTTTAATTTTATAATTACCACGATAAAATTAAAAATAGCTTTGGTCTAAATCCATTGTGTGTTAACAGATAATTCCTTTGGCAAACAATAAAACATCTTTTTAAGGTTCTAATTTCTTGCATTTTAGAAAATAGCTTTCATTTTCATGTATTGTATTCATAATAAATGCACTGTATTATTTTTCAATTGCACCTATGAAATACTGAATATTTCTTAGTAATTGATAATTTTTATTTCTCAATTTATTCCTGTCGTGAAAATTGTGACCAATTAACATATTAATTAATTTTATAACAATAATACTATTTATTGCAACAACAACTACAAAAAAGACTCAATGATATTGCTGCAAAGGGCTATATGATAGGTCTTTCTGCCTCGTTGAGTAATTGTATATTACTATTTTTTTGATATCTGAGGATTCGTGTTGCTAGTCACGATATTTATTATATGATTCATTATTTCTGTTTTATAATAAAATTTTCACGATTTGCGAGAATTATATAATTGTGCTTTAAATTGGATTATTATGCAAAGTAAAAGTATATGCCAAATAATAATTTATTAAAGACAAAACAAAATGCTAATAAAAACTAACTCTTTCAATCAGAAACACAATCAAAGGTCACAACTAATTACAAACAGCATTGAAGTCAGAGAAAACAATCACTTAGGTAATAAAGTTTTTAGTTTTTCCAGATTTATAAAAAAACTAAATTTAAAATTTTACATCAAATACAACAATTAGTAATATAAATAAATATAGATCGACAAATAATACCGAAGGAAATCGCATTTACATTACTAAGTAACTAGTATATGCATATTAATGTTTATTAATTGTAATGTATACATTTAGATGCAGATTTCTTAGAATTTATACCAATCTCCCTTCAATCTACCTGGATATTTTTGTTTAATTATTTTCCAAAGCTATATTAATAGCCTTTGATTTCTAAATCTGATTAAATTTAAATTTAATTAAATGTAAATGGCTGTGAATTATGTTATATGCCAATAATTGTATATTTGGAATATAAATACTGAATTTAATTTGCAACTAACTTAATTAATAACATACGCAGCACCCTGTTAACAACTGACAATTATGCTTTCAAGTGCTGTTAAGAACACCGCCGTCTGAGATCCGACATGGATCTAAATGCCGATCGTCTGAACCCTATCCGAAGAAATAATAGTTTGTACTAATAAACAGCGCCGAAACTGTAGCGAATGTTGCGTCCGCCATGGGCGCAACTTAATTTGGGGCGCAAAACATAGTTTATTATTTAAAATTGAACTTGTTACATTAATTTTTATTTATTATTGGGTTACAGGGAAGCGCAAATAAGATACTTGTTACAGGTGCTTCATACACTCGCTATTTACATTTTTTTTAAAGTAAGAAAGAAAGAAAGTTTATATAAATCATTTTTATTTAAACATATTTATGGAATTAACTTAAATTTAAATTATTTCATAACAGCTTCCTCCAATGTTTCTATTTGAGAATCCTATTGGTATTCTCCTATTGGGAGCACCTGGAACACCATGAGAACCTATGATTCTTCATAGGTCCAGACTGGCTTTAAAATTACCTTATATATCTATAACTTGCTTTCTTTTGAAGTTAGTGACTTTTCTCGTAATAGGCAGTACAGCTTCCTGAACTTAATTTCAAGTTGCTCTCTTTTTGCTTGGATGTTGTCTTTCCAAGTCAATCTTCTATCCGGATGTATACGCAGGTATTTAACTTTATTAACAATCGGTATTATTTCCCCGTTGATAGTCACTTGTGGGCAGTAGTCTTTTCTCATGGTGAAGGTAACATGTACTGATTTTGATTCATTGACCTTCATTATCTATTTTTGTAGCTATTCCTGTACTAAGTTCACGGTTTTTTGTAGGTAATATAATGCATATAATTGATCTGTATCAGATGATAATATTTTATTATCATCAGAAAATGTTGCAGCTATTGTTTTATCCATTAGGGGCAGCATATAATATATATAGAGAATCTTCCTGACAAATACAAGTTTGTTATTTTATAAAAATTGTATGGTAATAATACCTTCTTTAATTTATAGTATACACCAGAGCAATAGCTTTTTTCTTCCATATCATGTCTTATTATATTTGCAATTTTATTAACTTGCTCGATGGTACTGTGTTGATTGCGACATACAAATTGGTAACTTGGTATTAAATAGTTGTTGTTTATGACAATTTTCAGTCTATTCATTAGTAACTTTTCAAATACACCCATACGTCGCTTTACGGCCTAGATACTTTCCACGAAACTTGGCCGCAAAGCGAAAAGCCGTATAACGAATCAATTATTGCGCTTACTCAAGATTGGCAATGTGTAGATATATTGACATCGAAAAAGTTTGTTTTGCCGTTATAGCGAAACATTTTAGGCAGTAAATCAAAAACGTGCCTTAATTGAAGAGGGCCATTATAGCGAAATGCCCTATAAAGAGTGGCCGTATAGCGAGGTATGGGTGTACTTTTGATATAATAGTGAGTAGACTTATTGGTTTATATGATTTTATATCTTCTAGAGCCTTTCTTGACTTAGATATTAATATAATTTATGTTATTTTCTATTGAATACAGTTGTGGGGTTCAGCGAGCAACTCCAACATCGAAATACTACAGCGATTCCAATCGAAAACTTTGCGCACAATTACCGATGCACCCTGGTATGTCCCCAACAGTGTTTTACATAGTGATCTACAAATCAAAACAGTTAAAAGCGAAATTACAAGCTATAGTGAAAGGTATCAAGAAAGGCTCCAATCACACCCCAACAAACTAGCTGAAAATCTTCTAGTAAAGCAAATACAAACATACAGACTTAAAAAGTGTAACATTCTAGACTTACCACATAGATTTAATTAATATTATTACATTATATAAAATTATTATTATTATAAGTTAATTTTTATAGATGGATACTGTTGAGTTCCCCATCTACATGATATTTGTACCGCCAACAAATTTGCTTAATGTCCTATTTGTGATAGATTGTGAATAAATAAATGATATACAAAAAAAAAATTCTATTGAGAGGGAAAGTGTCCAATTCTTAAAATTGCGAAACATATATCATGATAATTATAAAATATCTATATTGGAAATACTTCCATCTTAATCATAAAACGATTGGAAAAATGTTTATCACATTTTCGCAGGTATAAAAAGATTGAAAACCACTCAGTTAGAGCATATGCTCAGGAATAGTCGCATTGGGCAGCAACATCTGACACCTATCAAGTTTCTTAGGTCTACCTGCTGGTCTCGTCTTACTTAACAAACGTGTTCAAGTATATTATTTTAACGTAGTAAAAGATTATAAAATATCAATATTAAATATCATTCCAATTAAATATATGCAATTAAAAAAATATTTCTTAGCTTTTTTAAATAAATTGAAACATATTAACCGCAGATATTAATTACATGCGTTTAAATATCATTATTTTATCATAGACTTTTCTTGGACCAAATAATATTTATTAATTTCCCAAATTTTTGAGATGATTTTTAGATTTTATGTAACATTCAGATCATCAAATACTCTCCAATTTTTAAGACGATGTTTTATACGTAAAAAGGTACATCTTATAATATGAAAAGATACAATAATTAATTGTACTAAACTTAAATATGAATCGGAATAAAAGATATTTAAACAAAATGTGTCATAATACATAGACTTCATTTAAATATTTTAAAATATCAATTAAACTGATTGCATCAAAACTAATTTAATACTGGTTAATACATAAACGCATTTTTGCTTGGAACTCCAAAACATTCCAATCTATGATCTTAGTGTGATCTCTAATTTAAAAAAAAAACCTTCTACATTTTATTACAAATAAAAAATAAAACAAAAAACTAATTTTCTTGAATTACAGAAATATACACTTTTTGACAATTCAGGAATGAACGACTTATTTTCTTTTCACAACATTAGAACAGATATTCGAAATTTTCAAATCGCTAAGTTTGAAATCGTAAGTTTGAAAGTTGCTTGCACTTATCAATAATATATAAAGAAAATAACATTTCTTAAAATAATCTGAATATTGCTATATCACTCTATATCTATGTTTAAAACATTCAAATAGGTTTTAATAACTACATATTACTATGTAATAATTATATGAATCTTTTATCTCAGGAAATAAATAGAGCAGTTTAATGTTAGACAAAACAAAATATTACTGAGAAGAATGTAGGACAAATATACTTAAATTAATGTATTCAAGGCATACAAAAACCAATAAAAATAAGGAGGGATAAAGATAATTACGCAACATTCCTTCTAATATTTTTTCAGTTGAAAATGTTTGAAATAACTGGATCGTGTGGACGTTGGTGGCACGATGAAAATACGCGTAAACGCGATTTCATTGCTTCTAGACGTTTACAACTCACGTGAATTGAGATTTCCCGTTTCTTATTTTAATGTAGCTCAACAAAAACAAGCTGCATTACTGCCCAACGATCAATGTGATGCATATTACACTATAAATAAATTATGTATGACGTCCACTTTAATTTAAATTTATATTTAATTAAGATACATTAATGCACAAATAGTTTGAATTCTATTGTATTTATTAAATATTCATCTACAATATGACAATGAAGAAACTTTTTGATTTAGTTTTTAATGAGTAATAAAACTTACAAATACAAATACACAGAAACGAAAAAGAAAACACAATTATTACCATTACTTCAAATGGCTACAGTCTTTCTGTCCAAAATTAAAATAATATATTCACATAATATTGGTTATAAAACAAGCAATGTTTTTAGATTTATTTCTAAAAGGTTTTTCTTAATTCAGGTATTACAAATATTTTTTTGATTGATTGCCAACAGTTGGAAAAAACTGTTTATTTTAATTATGATTCAAAAACAACACAAAATAAATCAATTTAAAAAGATCTCCAGCTGCAAATTAATGTCACGCTCTTTTTTTTTCCTTGAAAATTGAATGCGGAAAAACAATTACATTAATGAGTTAATTAGTTAATTAATTACCACTTCACGGTTTTAATCTTGTAAATTTAACTTGAAAGGCGATTGTTAACATGCATTTAATTGATTCGCTAATAAATTACAAAACATCTTAAATATTTTACCGCAAATTATAAACAGTTAGTTAGATATGAATTTGTGCAGCTATTATTCATTTAATTCTGTTGTAATGCATAACGTAAAGAAGCATATAATAATTTTTAACAAAAAGTATTTTAGTAGGATAATGGTTGACACATTAAAAAAAAAGAACACTAAAATTGAGAAACATAAAACTAAGAAACTTAAATTAATCCGATATAACAATTTTATTATAAATAAGTTATTTCATTCAAAATTTAATATGAATCAAAGTTGTTGAAAAATTGAAAAAGATAATAATTCATTGCATTAGCACAAAACCTGCATCCAAATTTTCATAAATTCCGTTTTAATTTTATTTATATTTCTCATACCTATATTTTTGTTTGGAATTTTCGTATTGTTCATTTTCATTTTTCTTTTCAATTTGCAATTAATTGGCTTTTATAGAATGCACTTATTTTCATTTTTTTGTACACTCTAGCCTTTTGCAATAATAATAATTGTGATTTATTTTTATTTTCTATATATTTGCATTATTTTGCTTTGTATTTTATCATGTAGTTGTAGTTATATATATATATTATGCAAAGTAATTGAAACTATTGAAATTTAATACACTTATGGTTTATAGGGCTTTGCAATATATATAGAGTTACAGTTTTCTTACTTCAAATATTAATAAGGGCAGTTTGCAATATTTTTTTTTATTATAATTAATACGTATTATTTTCATAGTTTCTCTCTAGAACTAACAACAAATTGTCATTTGTGTTAATTATTATCTTCTAAAATAAATTGAAAGATGATATTATAAATAAATGACTTATAATTGTAAAAATAACTTGCTTTCGATAAATATGAATAAATCACTGAAAAAGTTATAACTAAAACAACTAAAAATAATTACAAGAAAAAACAAAAATATTGCCGAATATACATGTTTTCAATTAAATTGTTAACAATAATTATTATATTTTGTCTATATTTTCTTTGTATTTCTTTATATTTAGTTCACATTTTTTTCAAAATATAATTTAATAAAGAAAATAAATCACTTTTATTTTAAAATATGTCTCAATCATTTCATTAAATTTAATATTTACTATGTGTCACAAACAGGCAATAATTTAACATAGAAAAAACAATAAGAGGGAAGTTGTTTCCCGTTTTCAATGGTTTACATAACACAAATATAAATAATTCTTAATTTTAATAATAATAATGAACGAAACATGTTATTCTATATTACAATCGAAATAGGAGATCAAGTAATTATTCATTATTATCCAGTAGGGTTGTAAGCAAATTATTTGGATATTATCAATGTTTTTGAGTTACTAAAAACTGAGATTTCACTTAAGAAGAACTTAATATTTAAAATTAAATAACAACATTTCAATAATTAGGCTGAAACAACAAGATCTGTAACCAAAAGTATTTTTATCGTATATAATAAATTTATTGTCCATAATAAACAATGAAAAATTAACTCCATAATGAAAAAAAATCATGTATTACTTGATTATTTAAAAAAAATATACGAAAAAGGATACATCTCAAAGATATTTAAATAAAGGGGTATTTCTGTCCGTAAAATTCAAAGAATTAAACATACAAAAAAAGGAAAAGATAAAAATGCATTCAACATCTTCCAATCAATTTAACAAAAAATAGTAAGATATAAATAAGTAAATAAAACATATTTATATAATTTATGAATATTTTTATGAAAATATTAATAATCAAATCATAAATGGCATAAACAAAGAAAACACGAATATAGAAGTGAAAATATAACAAAGTAACTGAAACTATTGAAATTTAATACACTTATGGTTTATAGCGCTTTGCAATTATATAATTTTATTTTTCTTTTGTATTTTATCATTTTTATTGTATTTATTATTGTATAAATACAAAGAAATAAATGGATATTACTGCTTATGAATATAATAATATTAAAGTGGAAAGATCGCAATAAATAATCCATTATTATGTGTACGTAAAGAATAAAATATTATTAATTATTATTATCTTAAATTGACTATAAAATAAGTAATTATTATTACGGACTATGATAAATGAAGAATAAAATGTAGGATATAAAATAATTTTAATATGCAGTACTTACCGATTGAAGAAATTCACAAAGTGTTCAGTTGTTGATAAACTTGTTGAAAGGAAACCAAACTAATTCCAGATGCGTTGCTGCGTTATTGGAACATCACTGGCAGATTAATGAGAGTATCAATAGTTTGTTCAGTTCGGCGTATCAATCAATTTCAATCAAGTCCGATTTGAAATTCAAATAGGATTTGACGCCGCAGTCCGTCCATAAGTGTACGGCGCCGGATGCACTGGTTGTTTGTGTTTTGCAGGACCGAACGGACACTGTTTTCAACGTATTTATAGACGTTAGACGTCGCGAGGAAGAGGAGAGAGAAATGATGGTGTGGAGTGCCTCAGACGAGGCGCGTGTATCTTGGACGGTGGTGGTATGATGGTATTATTGTAGGCTCTGGAATATGCTTTCTGCTGCTGTGCTGTGCGTACTGTTCAAGAGGGGGCCTATTGTTGCTTCGGAGATGCAGCGCAGCAGTGGCTGGTGGTTGTTGGTTGGCGGCAAGAGTTGTTAAAAGCAGCCGCTGAAGGAAGGAGTGAGATGGGCAGAGGGTGCCACGAACTGCTGCGCCACCGCGACGACGAGCGGACAAGAAGTACACCTACGCTGCTGGATGGACGACGCCGCGGCCTACTTAAAACACACAAGTGAGCCGACGTCCACTACAACCCCGCAACAAACCGACCGACCGTCCGGCCGACGGTCCTGCCACCCCCTCACATAAACCAACACGCGCGCAAATTGCTGACCCCCTCCTTATTCTCTTTCTCTCTCTCTCCCTGTTCCTCCGTCCAATATTTTGGCAATAGCCTTGGCTAAACCAAAATAAAATAAATTATCCGCCCTCTCACCGTAACATTACTCATTCCAGCACATAGTCACTACACCACAGCACAACACAGACGTCATTTCCGCCACACTTTCTTCTTCCACCTATTTTTTTCTACCTTTGTCCCAATTATGATTCCTCATTTGTTCAATCTATCAAACATTAATAACACAATTTAATTAAATTAAGTTATTAACATTATAATACATTGCTGGCCTAAATTATGATTATTATTACAATAATGGTAATATTTGTTTGACTTATATGTCAGAAAATTGTCAATAATCAATTTTTCCAAAATCATAGAAGAATTGATCCTTATTTTCGTTTATATAATACGTCTCACATGGAAGAAACACATAACAAATAGGAAACAGCTGGACTTGACAGTAAAATGGTTGAATTGGTTGATGGGCAGACATTCCTCTCACTCTGTTGACAATAAACTGTTTCTTTATAAAGCTATCATAAAACCCATATGGACTTATGGAATCCAACATTGAGTATCTGCATGCAATTCAACCATTGACATTATACTGAGGTTTCAGTGCAAAACGCTCAAATCAATGTATGAAAATCGGATTTGTCAAGGATTACAAAATTCAGTACCAAATACCAACATCGGCTGGACGACCATCCAAACCAACGCTGCCGAGCTAACAAATACAGAATCTTACCGACCGAGACTGAAACAGTTCAAACCAAATGATCTTCTTAATTGCTTTAGTGATGTATGAATGTGGCATGTTTGCATGTATACGTATGTGACATTTTTTGTTTGTTTCTTCATATCATTGTAATTTACGTTATTATTCACATTTTTTATTTTTTATTACTGTCAAAACTTCAATTCAAGCTTATAGACTGGTTTTGTTCTTTTTCTAGATAGAGTGTTTTATAAATAAATAATACAAACAATACCATGGTCCATCTGATCTGATTGGTATTTAATATTGAATTTGGTTATCTCATCCTTTACACATCTGATTTTCGTGTAATGGTGTATGTATTTGTTTGTAGAGAACCAAAGTACATTGGTAATTAATAGTATAACATCAATGGTTGTACTACATGCAGATCCCCACAGTTGGATGCCATAAATCCATATGGGTTTTATAATTACTTTATACAAAAGCACTTTATTGTCAATAGAGGCGGACGAATATCTTCCCATAAAGCAATCCAACCTTTTTACTATCAATCCCAGTTGTTTTCTCGTTATTGTTATGTATTTTTTTTCCACTTGATACGTCTATCTAGATGTAACCCCAGGTATTTAGCATGATCTGTTTACGGTAAGGCACAACCATTCTGGCAAGTTGTGAACGTTACATGCACCGAGTTGGTTGCATTGCCCTTGATTGTCCACTTTTTAAACCAGTAGACGTTGGCATCCAATTTTCTTTGAAGTTTCTGTGTGAGCCTATTGTTAGGTATTGATGATATGCCATAACAATAGTGTCATCAGCAAATGTGGCCAGAATGATGTGCTGAGTGATTGGAAGGTCGGCCGTGAAAATTATGTAAAGCAAGGGTCCATAAACACTTCCTTGATTAACACCAGAGATGATGGGGTATAGTGAAGTCAATTTATACTTGCATTTGACCTGAAAATGACTCTCAGGTAGGATTTGAAGATGATGTAGTATTCATGTGAGAGACACTGTTTCATTTTTTATAGCAATCCTCCATACACAATCGAACACTTATAATATTTTGAGAAAAGCGGTAGAGTAGCACCTCTTCTCCTCGAGACTTCTGACAATAACATTGGATGTACCTGCTCCACTATACCATGACGTTCACGAAATCCGAATTGATGTTCTGGTATGAGTCCACTTTCAAATAGCCAGGGTCGTAGCCTTCAGAGCAGGAGTCTTTCGAACAGCTTGGACAGGACAGATGAATGATGATGAGTAATGTTTGAGCCACCTTCCACTGAGCTGGAAAAATACCAATGATTACTGCATTGCAGATTAGTTTCACCACCTTCACGCCAATAGTTAGGAATTTAATCAAAACCCCTGCTATTATTAGGAGCCTCAATTTACGTAACAAGTCAACCTGCTCATACTCAGATCTTGTTAAAGGGAACCAATGGGAAGTATTATTTGCCATAGAGACTCCAGAAATTTGTGTATTTCACTTTCCTCCTCAACATCATGTTCCGACGGGAATGGTTGGGAGATATTTGTTAGATGGCTGGCAAACAACGCTGCCTTCTCTTTATCACTCCTTGCCCAACTACTATCTCTGTTTTGGTCATTTAACGTGTCTGGTTACTTTCCACAGTGAATATCCAATATAAATGTTCATTTTTGTAATGTGAAATCTCATATAAAACTGTACGAGGCTTATTAAATTGTGAATTGCGATAATTGATAAATTCTGAATGCCCGAGTCTGGCATATGTAAATCACACGGAAGATTTTATTATACCCCCAAAGTATACATTAATCGCAACTTAAATCATGTTAATTTATTATCGTGTTCGTGTATTTACGCCAAAATTATTTGTTTGTTTGTTTATTTACTTTTTTCCGCGATAAATAACAATGATATATCGAGGGAACTTTATGGCGACGATAAATAATTCCGGATGATCTGTCGGCCACTAAAGTCCACATCCGCATAAGTATGATTTATAATTAGTCGATATTCGCCGCGGGACCAATCTATTATATTAGTACAGTGTGCGCTTCTTCGGCCTAATGAAATATTGATAATCGCGCTCTAGTTTAGCACCAGATTCCGGTCTCGCGTTAATCCCGATAATGCATTATTGGCAGCGCATTTTTGATGTTGATTGATGGCCCGTAATCATGGCACTATCACATTATAAAGTAGCTTCTAATACAAAGTGAGCAATCGCTGCCGCACTGAAAAGATATTGGATGTAGGCCAACTTATTACTACCCCCTTACATCCCCTTAACACACATCCCTCGTGCTATTTACACTTATACATGATAATAGATTGCCTCTACTCATCGCCAGCTAACATGATATCAATCGATATCACACCAATACACAATGTTAAACTAATCTAGATATAAGAACTTGTTATATATTTAACTATACTATATAAATTAGCCAGAAAGACCAATTGCGTGGAAAATAGTTAGCAGAGAGTCGATTTCCATCAAAATGGCGGTCTTGTTCAGTTATAGTTTATTATTTATAGTATTATATATTACAGTGGAATGCGAAGCCAGATTTTCCGTCTTTTGACAAGGCGTGTAAAGGACTAAGTAGTCTGCCATTGTTATCATTAAAAATATGTTAACTCCTTCTTTTAAACTATAAAAAGAAGTGGTGCCCACTTATTTTAATTTACCGCACCCTGAAGTCAACGACGTTTGATTTTAACAAAGAATGTTATAAATTCAAAATATTACTCACATTAATCAATTTGCAACTAAACTTATTCCCCTTATTTGTAAGTCGGAGAAATTTTTAAAATTTCAATATATACTTATCTTACCACACTTTATTTTATATATGTTATATTCCGTATTACTGACCGCATAAATTTAAAAAAATAGATAAAAGTGAACAAAATACCTAGTCTAAAAACATTATATTTTATTTACAACGAAATCAGTCCATGTCACGTTTACGTTGCGTAGATAAACTTGCCCTCCTGTAACACTGAATGGCTGTGCCCTGCCACAAGCAGAC